>JAJMZT010024902.1:0-13636 GCA_023807265.1 Metadinium minorum
CCCAATCCCCAATCCCCAATCCCCAATCCCCAATCCCCATCCCCAATCCCCATAAAATATAATAAAACTTAAATTTAAATTATAAATTAAAAATACAATTCAAGTTATATCTAAAATAAATTAATATTATTTAATCATTTGAAAATAATATAATATTAATTAATAACTTAAAATGGACAATTATCCAGATAATCCAATGATAAGTACCAATAACATAATTAATCAAAAAATAAACCCTGAAAAAAAATCATTTATAAGTAAGTTGTATCTCGATCCAATCGAAAGTCTAAATTTTAATACTCAAACAAAGAGTAAAGGCTTCCGTATAAAAAAAGATTATTCTAAAGAAAATAAAGAAATTCAAGTTTCTCTTCCAAATATGGGTATGACTATGAATAATTTAACAAATATGAATAAAACTCAAGGAAGTGTAATTATTCAAAATTGGGAAACATCAAAAAATATTCCGAAAGATATAGGGGATATGATTCATTTTCCAGTACTTATAGATAGAAGTAAATTTAAAATAAAAGAAGAAGCAAAAAAAGGCTTAGCCTTTACTTCCACAAGTAGGAAATTTAATTTTGATAAAGAAAAAATAAGAAAAGAAGGGGAAAATTTAATAAAATCTATTTATGTTAAAGATAATGCACATAATTTAGCACTTACAATGCCTACAAGTTATTTATCTTCTCAAAATACACAAAATAATTTTGCATTTCATCTTGACGAGCCACAAAAAATAATAGATAGAAATTTAATGACATTTCAAATGAAAAAAGAAAAGCCAAAAGATTTACAAATAGTTACACAACCTGAATTATCTTTATCAATAGTAAATAAGAATGCTGAAATGGGTATGACTATGACTCAACCAATTATTCCAAAAATTAATTTAGAACCAAAAATAACTCCTAAATTAATTGATTTTTCTACTTTTAATAAACATTTATATTTAAAAGATAATGATTTTCTTTATGCTAAACGAGTTGGTGGCCCTGTTGATTATATTTTGTGTTCATATCAAGATATAAATAAAAATGCTAAAATATCAAATAATACTTTACAAAGTATGACTAAAAAAAAATTAGAGCCTATTAAAAAAAAAAAAATTGCTGAATATATTACAATATCAAAAAATACTGTTTTACATTATCAAAAGGGTGTTCCTATAGTTTATTCTATTCAAGAATGGATTGATAATTATAATAAATATAAATTATTAATGAAAATTCCTCTTTTTAAAAATTTTAAAAACGCTAAATTATTTGATTCTTGGAGGAGGTTTTACAAAAAAACAAAAAGACAATATTACACCGAAAAATTAAAAAAAAAATTTTTTTTTATAGATAAACATTTATTAAATGGTATTCTTGATGTAAGAACATCTTTAAAACAAATGAAAAGTACTAATATTTTTGATATGAAACAAAATGGTTCAGTTTTATTAAATCAATTTAATGAATTACATAAACTAAATTTAGTTTCTACTGACAAAAAAATTGATAATTTTAGAAATATTACAAAAAATATAATTGCTAATGCATGTAATAATTCATATCAAGAATATAAATTATTAAAAAAGATTACTTTAGATGATAATACAAATGCAGATGGAGACAATGGCCAAAAAAACCCAAATGATAAAAAAAAGATAGAAAATATTGAAAATAACATTCAAAATTTTATAAAAAATGCAATCCCATATGCACAAGATGCAACTAGAAAAACTCATTATAAAAAATTATTAAGGTATATTCGAGTCATGGACTATATTTTTAATGAAGCAAAATTTGAAGCTATAGAATATTCTTTAGAATTGTTAGATAAAAAGTTTAAAAGATTATATGAATGCTATATAAATAAATGGATTGATCCTCCAATCATTGTAACTAAAATTTTATGTATGGGAGACAAAATATTTTATAATCCTTCTATAAGATTAATATATGAATCTTTATTTGATAATTTTATCCAAGAAACTATATATTGTGTTATTTATAAAAAAAATTTTATAGATCCACAAGAATTTCCAAGATATATGTCTTGCTTTGAAGAAGTTTTTGAAATAAGTGTAGATCAAAATTCTAATTTAAATTTAAGAATAAAAGAAAGTGAACCAATTCTGAAATTATTTGATTCATTAAAAGAATATTTTGAATTATGTCATAAAGAATTAAATAAATGCGTTGAAATATTAAGACCTATTTTAGAAAATTATTTAAAAAATAATAAAATTAATTTCACAGATTTAGAAAAGACAGCAACACCAACAGAATTAAAAGATTTATTAATAGAATTTCAAGAAAAAGAAAAAGCAATAAAACAATTAAAGCCTGTTATTAATGTAGGTATTTTTGAATTTCAATTAGACGATTTACTTGATTTAGTCTCACAGGCCCCACGTATATGGATAGATAAAATGAATAAAGTTATTCCCAATGTTTTAACTTCAAAAGTGAAAAGCTCTATAGAAAGAATGAGTTCTCACTTAGCTGATTTAAGTGTTAACCCAACTGATGTAGAAAGTTTTATAAAATTAAAAAAAGCTGTAGAAGCTTGCAACAAAGAAAAAAAATTGCATGAAGATATGTCTAACGATATTTTGGATTTGCAAACAATTATTGATGCAAATAAAGAAATTAAACTACAAGAATTTGATACTAAATTAATTATTGAATTAAAAGATGTTTCAGTAAAATATGATAGAAAATTAGATGCTACCTCTTATTTCATAGATAATAATATACAACAATTTAGATTAGATTTAAAAAATGAAATTACAAAGTTTGATGAAAAAATAAAAGGCATGATGAGCGAATTAAATAATGATGTTTTAAATACTTATAATGAAGATTCATTTAATGCTATCGATTATTTAGAAGAAAATTCATTAAAAATCAAAAAATGTTTAATGATGAAAGAAAAATATCAACAACAAGAAGAAGATTTAGAATTGGATAACACCATGAAAAGTAATTTTGAAAATTTAGATAATTTAGTATATGAGCAGGAGCTAAAAATGAATTTATGGAATAGTGTAAAAGAATTCCAAGATAAAACACGTGAATGGGAAAATGAAAAAGTATCGAAAATAAATTTAGTTGAAATGAAAAATTTAATAAAAAAATGGCTAGATTTATGTGAAGTTGCCTTAGTAGATATAGATATTCTCAATGTACCTAATGAGCTTAAAAAAAAAGTGCAAGTATATGAGCAATTAGTCCCAGTAATTGAGGCTATTCAAAACCAAAATATTTTATTAGTGCCTCATTTATTAGGAAATTTAAATGAATTATTAAGAGTTGAAATAAAGGAAGAAAACCCTTTAACTTGTTATCAAATAAAACATTTACCCGAAATTTTTGAAAAAGTGCCAGATATAAAAGAATTAAATTTTAGAGCAAACGAAGAAAGAAGACTGCAAGATTTAATTAAAACTGTAAAAGACTCTTTCTATCCACGACCCATACCAGTTTTAGCCACATATAATAAGCCAGATTTCGATAAAGAATATGAATTTGTAGAAGAAAATTTGCAAATGTTGAATAAAATATATTTAAATAAATATTTTGGATGTGTCTATGAACAATTAAATAAATTAACTCAAGAATTTAATAAATATTATAAATTTTTGCAGTTCTTCACATATTATCAAAAATATATTTCAAAAAGTAATGGAATTATGGAAAATACTGATTTTATGAAGGCCATGCCGGCAGAGCATAAAAAATTATTAAGTGAAAATCAGAAAAAAAATTTATTAAATAATTGGAAAGATAATCGAAGTGTCCAAAAATTTTTAGATCATGTTTATGATAAACAAATGGGTATTCTTAATTCCATAATACAATCATATGAAAAAGAATATAAAGCTATTTCAACATTTTTTAATATGAAAAGAAATGAAATACCAAGATTTTATTCTTTAAACAATAATGATATAAATGATATTTATAGAGAGAGAGAATCTAAAGAAATAAAACAAAAAATGTTATATAAAATGTTTCCGTGGATTAAAATAATAAATATTGGAGATGATCAAGATGAATTTATTAATCTAACAACAATTGATGATGAAGAAATACAATTAAAATATGGTAAAAATAGAACTTTAAAAGAATTAATAGAATTTTTAGAGGGATGTTTAGTAAAAAAATTAAAAGATAATTTTAAAACATTTAAAAAAGAATATGAAACTTCACAAAAAGCAAAAAGTAATAAAAGTCCAAAAGAGGTAATTGAAGAATTAATTATGAATAAAGATAATTTAGCTCAAGGTATTTTTAACTGCATGTTTTATTTAACTATGGATAATTTAGAAAAATCTTTGTTATTACCTGATGAGTCATTTGATAAAATGTTTGATTTATATAATGAAATAAGAGATGATAAAATAGTAGGACTTGTGAATAAAATTCAAAAAAATGACATTACAACAATTCAAAAAAGAATAATAATAAATTTAATTTTTTTATATAATTATTCAAAAACCATTATAGAATACCTTATAAGGGAAGATGTAACATCAAACAATGATTATAATTTTATTAAACTGATAAGCCCAAAAATAGAAAATGATTCATTTATGTTGCATTTTATTTCTTTTGCTATAGAATATGGTTATGAGTATGTTGGATTACAAAATAATTTTTTATTTATGCCTGAAAGTGAAAAAATGTATTTATCTTTTGCACATGCAATAAATTACAAGAAACCATTCCAAATATATGGATTAAATAATGGAACAAAAAAAGAAACTTTGAAAGTTTTGGCAAATATTTGTGGAAGAAGAATAAATTATTTTTATTCTACATCATATTTCTCTTTAGAATCTTTTAACAATATATATTATGCTAATAGAAAAACAGGGTGCTGGCTATGTATAGATGAATGCCAAAATATTAATTTCGATTTAATTGAAATTTTGGCAACAAGAATTTCAGATATATATAGAATTATGCAGTCAAATGGAGCAGATGATGAAGATTTTTCAAGTGGAGAAGAAAAATCTACATTAAAAATGAATATATTTTTTTATAGAGAATTATCATATTATGCTCCATTTAAAAGTGATTCAATACCTAAAATAATTAAAAATTATTACCGACAAATTGCTTTACCAAAAATGAATTATAATTATTATTTAAATCAAATATTAGTGAATTTTGGCTTTGAAAATTATGAAGAAATTACAGGTAAAATATTATATATTTTGAATTATGTCTCTTGCAAAATGAATGTTATGAAAAGTCAAAATTTAATAATGACATTTTTATTAAAAATTATTAATGATATTAATAACAATATAAAAGTAATCGATAAAAAAAATTATAAATTATATTTGAGAAATTTAATAAAAGAAACATTTTTACATTTATTAAATGAAGAGGAAAAAGAAGATTTTAGAAAATTCATAAATGAAGTTTTTGAAATGAAAGATTATAAAGAAGATCTTCCTCCGGAACACAATATTAATAATGAAGATGAAGAAGAAAAATTTGAAAATGAAGATGAAAAAATATTAAATGATGCAATAAAAAAAATATTTAATAAATATAAAATTAATAATAATTACTTCCATCAACAAGTAAAATATTTATATAATGCAATAAATCATTTTGATAATTTTGTATTATATGGCCCATCTTATTCAGGTAAAACATTGATTTTAAGTCTATTACATGAAGTGTCAATTTATTTATCAAATCTAGACAAAGCAAAATTTCATAAAATTTTAAATATGAGAATTTTCCCAAAAAGTAAAAGTGTTTTTAGATTTTTTGTAGAAAATAAACTAGAAAGAGCTTATAGATTTAATAATAATTATTTTTATAATATGATATCGATGTTCGATGATGATAACAGTGATATTATAGAAAAATTAAATCAACATTATTCAAGTTTTATAGGATATAAAATATTAGAAGAAGATGAAGATTTAACACCAGAAGTTTTAGAAAGGAAATTCAAAACATTAGAAGAAGAATATCAAAAAGAAGAAGAGCAACAATCATTGTTGTTATTTAAAGATAAAAATAATATCAAAGAAAAAATATATAAAAATTTAATTCTAGATGCACAAATTGATGATACATGGCTACAATATATAAATAATTTTTATGATAAAGAAAATTTTTTGGCTTTAGCATGTGGTGATAAAATCAATTTTAGGGATAATTTCAAAGTATTTTTTGAAACAGCAAATCTAAAAAATACACCACCTTCTTTTTTAACCCAACAAATTATTATTAATTTTTCTTATGAAAAAAATCCTTGGGAATCGGTTTTATATAATTGGATTGAAATAAACCCAAAAGTTACAGAAAATCTTACTTTAAAAAATTATATCAGAGGCTTATTCGAAAATTATTTCCCAAAAATTCAAGATTTTATTGAGCATAATCGTATAAAAAGTATAGCTATATCAAATAATTATATAATGAAAACATTAATAACAATTTTTGATTCAATTTTTCCTATGTTTAATTTCGAAGAAATAAAAATAGGTAGAAGAAATTATAATGTTACTCCTAAAATAGAAATCATAAAAAAATGCTCTTTATCGATGTTTATTTTTAGCTGTGCATGGACAATGAATTTATTATCAAATTTTGTCATAAAAACTAAAATAGAAAAATTAATTAGTGATATATTTAAAGCTGATGACCTTAAAGGCCCTATATTTGATTACTATATAGATGAAAATACAAATGATTTCGAACTATGGTCTAATATTTTAAAAGACCCATATTATAATACCACTTTTGAAAAAGGAAATAAATTTACTTATGGTAAAGTATTTATTCATACTCAAGAAACAATTCCATATTTTTGGATATGTGAAAAGTTAATTGATTTAAATATTGCTTTTTATCTTAATGGAAAAGATAATAGTGGCAAAACATTTTTATTAAATGGAATTTTAGATAAAAAAGAAGAAGAAGAATTAGAAATCAAAAAAATAAAATTAGTATGTTCTTATTATACCTCTCCAGAAGATGTAGAAGATTTTATTTTTAAAAATATAACAACTATAAAAAGAGATTTATTCGGAAATCAATTTTTAAAACAAACTTGCTTGTTTATAGACGATTTAAATATGAATATAAAAAAAGACCAATATGGGACAAGCTCTTTGTTTGAATTTTTAAGAGAAATTTCACAATTTAAATATGTTTATGATTCCAGAAATAATGAAAATAGATTTTTAAAAAAATTCAGTTTAACTTGTTGTGGTAATTTAACCTCATATGAAAATGATGAAGAATTTAATAGATATTTAAACCAATTATTATTAATTACATTTGTAACTTCTGATGACTATTTTGTATCAATATTTAAACCTTCTTTAGAATTTCATTTTAGGCAATATATCCCTAATACATCTGGTATCACTGCTACACAGTATTTACAAGCAAGTATGAAAATTTATAATTTTTTAAAAAATGAAATTCAACAAGAACCAAAAAAATTACACTCAAAATTCGGAATAAGAGATATAATTCAAATTATTCAAACAATGCATGATTTTGCTTTTAAACAAAGTGATTATCCTGATTTTTTGAAAAAAATATTTTTTTATGAAAGTTCTATGATTTACGAAGGCAAATTAAATAAAAAATCAGATATTGAATTATTTAGGACTAAAATTTGCGAAGCATATAGTGCTGTTTTTAAACAAGACAAATTAACAGTAGAAGATGTTTATAATGAAAAATGGAATTTAAATCAAAGTTATGCTTTTTGTTATGACTACAACAATTTTAATAATGATAATGTCGATTTAAGAAAAGAATTATGCTTTATTGATAATAAAATGACTTTAATTAATTTTATTCAATCTAAAATAGATGTATTTTATAGAGCAAAAGATATCAAGGATAAAAATTATATAAAAAATACTGAAAATAATATATTAAATGTTATTAGAATGTTGAATAGTTTGGAAAAACTTAATCAAAATTTAATTTTAATAGGCAAAAATTGCACAGGTAAAAAAGGATTATTTGAGCTCGCATGCTTTATTTCTTCAACTGAAATAGTAGAAATAGATAATTCTTTTTGCTTTGATACAACTAAAACAAAAGAACAATTTATAAGCCAAGTAATTATACCATTTTTAGTAAATGTGACACATAGGAATAAAAAAAGTATATTATATATTCCTTCTACAATAAAAGTTAATTATGTAAGAGAAACTATAATAAAACTATTAGATAAGAAAGAAATAATAAATAATTTTGTATTTATAGATACTCAAACATATGGAAATATAACTGAGGAAGAAACTATGGAAAGATTATCTACCAATATTTCTTTTTGTTTCGATTTAGAGCCAAAAAATGACGATTATTTTACTCTTTTCACAAATTATCCATCAATTCCCAAAAATTCATCAATTGTTTATTTCCATAGTTGGAAAAATGCTGATATGATTTCTTTTATGAATAATTCAATTAAAGATTTAGATATAAAAGAAGAAATAAAATCACAATTACCCCAATTATTAATAGAAATATTTAATTATACAAGTAATATATATTCTAAATTTAGTCCAAAGATAAATATAGAATTGTCTCTTAGTCAAAAAAATTTCAGTGATGTATGTGAATTTTTTTCTTCAAATTATAATGAATATAGAAATATTTTATTAGAAAGACAAAAGCAATATAATGAATCTTTTCTAATGGTTGAAAAAGTAAAAGAATTAATAGAAAGAGCAAATAAAGATATAGAAGATACAAACCCTAAAAAAGCAGAATTTGATAAATTTATTGAAGAACAAAGAAAAGGTTTGGCTGAGAAGCAAAAAGAAAAAAATGCTTTTAGAACAAAAAAACAAAACGAGGATAAAATAATAGCAGGCTTAACTACTCAATTTAAGGATAAACAAAATCAATTAGAAGCAATTTTATTACCATTTGAAGAAGCTATAAATAAAGTTTGTAATCAGTTAAATAAAGCAAATCAAAATGATATGACAGAAATAAAAAATACATGGGATTCATTTAATTTAGGAAAATTTATTTTTACTAAAATTTGTGAGGTATTAGGAGAGCAAAATGATTCATGGGATATAATAAAAAAAAATTTAGATATCAAATTAATTAAAAATTTAATTGCGATAAATCCTGGAAAATCGAAAGATAAACAAAAATTATTAAATATAACCAGAGAAATAACTAATAGTGCTGAATTTAATGCTGGAGATAATAAATATAACAAGCCATTTAAATTTTGTACAACTTTATGCGATTTTTTCAATATGTGTAAAAATTATTATAATGAATATGATAATCAAAAAGAATTAATTGAAGAAATAAATAAAACAAAAGAAGAAATTGATAACCATCAAAAAGAAATTAAAAATATAGTCCAGGAAGTAAGCGTAATTGATACCAATATAGCAGAAATTGAAAAAAAAATAAATGATACTGATACCAAAAAGTCAAACATTATAGGGGTTTTATTAAAACTAAAAGCTTTGACAGAAAATTTTACTTCCTTTGTCACTATAGCTATAGAAAAATTAGAAATTTGGAAAAAAAGAAAAGAAAATATTGATATTATTTTAGAAAACTACCCGTTTTATTTAATGGTTATTTCTTGTTATGTTTATTATGCCCCCCCTTTAAGTTATAATCATCGTAAAAATTATAAAGAATATTTATATTCTTTTTCAGAAAAATTAAATTTGCAAAATATAAAAAAGTTAGATATTTATTCTATATTTTTAGAAGTATTAGATTCTTCTAACAAGGATAATGAGTTTTGTTCCTCAATTGGACAATATAATGAATTTTTAGCAGATAATTTTACCATGATGTATATAATGAATAATAAAATACCATACTTAATTGACAATACACTTATGAGTCCAGATATTATTTCTACATTTTTGGAATTAAAGTCACCAAAAGTTATCGTCAAAACTACATATTGTGGATTAAATGAACAAGGAGAAATGTTCGATAAAATAGAGGCTTCGATGAAAAATGGAAGTGTACTTTTTATTGAACAATGTGAAGAAGACATATATAATATTATGGAAAATCTTATACAAGAAAAATACACATATAATGCTGAAAGAGGGAAAAATTGTTATTTGATAAAAAATAAAAAAATTGACAAGAATCCAAAGTTTAAATTATATTTTATAAAATCAAAACCGAATTCAAAAATATCTCCAAAGGCTTTTGATAATTGCTATATAATTAATTTTAATTGTCCCAGATATATCATAAATGAATATATTTATAATTCAATTTGTAAAGAACAAAATCCATTATTATTCCAACAAGTAACAAAAACAAAAAATGATATAATTAAAGATAAATTTAGACTATTTGAATTAGAAAAAAAAATTTTAAATTATAATAAACAATTTGATTTATCATATAATTTAGATAAATTAGATTATAATCAAAATTTATTAGATAAATACAAAATAGAAACAGCAACACATTCATCAATTTCTAAGCAAATAATAAACAATAAAATAAGATTAGATATATATAAAGAACAATTTAGAAGATTAGATTGTCTAAGTGAGGATGGTAGTCATTTATATAAAATTCTATATTTATTTTTCAATTACGATACTTTATATATGTTACCAATTGAATATATATCAGATTTGTTAAAAGAATTTTATAAAAAAAAATACGGAACATTGAAAGATTTAGAGCGTAAAAAAAAGGACAAAAAAAAAAAGAATGAAGAAGAAGAAGATAACAATTATGAGCAACAGGATGAGCCGGAGAATGAAATTGATAATGAAAATGGAAACGATGAAGAGAAAGATGAACAAAAAATATTAGAAGAGCAATTGGAGATACAGAAATCAATTGAAGATGATGACCCTACCTATAGTGTCGAAAATGCTCCTGAATTAGTATTATTTTTATATAATAAGATATCACATATTTATGATATTCATATGCAAAAATATCTTTTATTACTTTTATTATTTTTCGGTCTTAGACAAAAAGAAGAAATTCCTTCAAATTTCAAGCATATTATCCAAAACGTAAATAGAATTTATTTCCAAAAAAATGAAAATAATAATGAAATATTTGAAAATGAAGAAACTAATTATAAATCCCCCATATCTCATATAAATGATTTTACATGGAAATGTCTTAAACAAATAAATGATTCTTCTTCATATGTATTTTCAATAATTTTAGACCATATCGAAAAGCATCCACAAGAATGGGATTTATTTTTAGAAGATGATGATAGTTTAATCGAAAGAAAATTTAATGTTCTCGATGAAGACTTATCTAGCACCATAAATCCATTCACTAAATATATGTTTTTTTCTATAATTAAAACATATCTAAGTGATTCTATAATATCTACCATTATTAACGAAATAATTTATAATGACGATAATCCTTTTATAGTAAATAATGGCGAGATTGAAGAAAATAACCAAATAATTTTAGAAAAATCACCAATTTTTGAAGAAGTTTTTTTCAAAAATATAAATCTTACAAGAAGGCCAATTATTATTATTGATAAGCAAAATGGAGAAATTATGTACCAAAAAGAAATAAAAGAATTTTATGTCAAAAAGCTCAAACCTCTTAATGTAAGAGAAGAAAAAGAAAATATGATTATTAATGATAATGTCAGCTTTAAAGAAATTTCTCCTTCTAAATTAGAATTGACAAATAATGAATTAGACACAATACATGGTTGTATTAAAACAGGTGGAGTTATTTTTATTAAAAATTGTTTTATGGTTAAAGACTCTATTATAAAATTAATAGAAGAATTAAATGATAAAAATACAGTTCTCAATGAGAATTTTAAATTAATCCTTTTTATGAATAACAATCATAATTTTCCAAAATATTTATATTCAAAATGTTATTTTATTAATAGAGATATATTATTATTAACACAAATGAAAGATTTTATTCTTGATTTAATTGAAGAAACCCCAATTGCACTTTTTAATCAATTAATGAATTCTCCAAATAATAATATCAGTGCATATTATATAAAAAAATTATATATTTTTTTCACAGTTATATATACAATATTAATGGAATATTCAGTTTTTAATTCTAAAATAATGAAAATCCCGATTAAATTTTCCAGAAAAGAATATTTCTTTTGTTTAGAATATATCATAGATGTTTTATCTTCTCTAACTGAAGAAAAGCAAAAAGAATTGCATAACATGGATAATATTTTTGGAATAACATATGAATCAATAATAAAAATTATAAATGATTGCTTTATTTATTCAAAATTAATAAGTAAAGATGATACTGGCCGTATTGAAAAATTAATTATACATATTTTTGAAAATTCTTCTTTTATGAAAAATGAAACTTTATTTGCATATAATGAATTTATTATAATGAATATTAATGAAAAAGAATATCCTATTAATGTAAATGAGGTTACAAATAATGATGATTCTTCAAATGCTTTAGTGGCTCAACAAAATATTAAATATTGTATTCCAAAAAGTGCCTTAATAGAAGAATTTGAAAAAATTCCAAATGAAAAATATTATATTTTAATGTATGGAATTTCTAAATATATGGCTGATAAAGAAACAGAAAAAAATATTATAGAATTTTTCTCTATTTTTGGAAAAAATGAAGTAAAAAAAGAAAATAAAAATGAAAATAATAAAATAAGCATAAATACTATTAAAGAGAGGTTGGCCGAATTAAAAAGATTATTACCCGATTTATTAAATACAACAGAAGCTAGTTCAACCTTATTTAAAATAAATAAATATAATGAATTATTTAATCCATTAGATGAATGTTTGACTAAAGAAATTAATTCATTTAACCAATTTTTGACAAATTTATATGATGATATTGATAATTTAAATAATGTCATAAAAGGAAATATGCTTTTAATTTCGACATATTATGAGATGATAATAGATATTAATAATAATATTGTTCCAAAAAGATGGAAATTATCTAAATATAGTAGTAATAAATGCAAAGATATGGATTCATGGCTAAATCAAATTAAACATGAATACGATATATTTAATAAATGGATATTCGATGGATTTTTGAATGTATATGATTTATCTATTTTTTCTAACGAAAAATTATTTATAACATTGCTACCAATATATTTCCAAAAAAAATTACTTGAATCGAAATCCTGCTCATCAGATAAAATAAAACTTACATTTAAACTAACTAAATATGATAGTAATCAAGAAATAACAGAAGATATATTAAATGAATATAAAAAAATAAATGATAATCAAGAATTTATTTTTATAAAAGGGTTAAGATTAAAAGGTTTTGAAGGTCATAGAGAAGTAGAAAATTACACAAAATCATTTAGAGAAAATTTAGACAATCCAAATGGAGAATTATTACCAATAGTTGCAGTTTCTTATTCACTTCATGAATATAAAGTAGAAAATATACGAAAAAATGATAATGAAGAAGAAAGTGAGGAAGAAGATGATGAAGAAGAAGAGATTATAATGAATCAAGAAGAAAAAGATGAAAAATTTGAAAAGAAGCCAGAATCATCGGGGGGTGGGGGTCCAAAAGACGGAGAAGATGAAGAGGACAAAAAAGATAAAAGTGAAGAAAAAAAAGAAGAAGTAAAGGTTAAACAGAATTTAAAT
>JAJMZT010024903.1:0-13610 GCA_023807265.1 Metadinium minorum
TATAATTTTTCTAACTTTAATATATTAAACCTTTTTTATTATATATTATTTATAGATTGGTATCTATAATTATTTTTGTTCTTTGTATCATATATTTCGTAGGTGATAACATAGATGTTGGTTTGATATCTTTAGATGGTTGTATGATATCTTTAAATAATAATATTATGAAATCTTTAAAAGGTTAATGATATTTTTATATGAGGTAGTATGAAATATTTATTTTTAAAAATATATCAAAAAAAAGATTTGTGCACTAAATTGTTGGAGAAATTTAGAGAAATCAACCAAAATCCGAAAGATAATGAAAAAAATATGGATAGAAAAAAATGTTTGAAAGATTACACAACAAAATTTCAAGAAATAAAATCTGAAGCAGAAAAACTAATAGAAAATAATAATTATGATTTTGTAGATTTTTATGGGATTATACTTTGTTACTTAAATTATTATGATTATGTAACTTTTACTTCAACTGTAAATGAATTATATAAAAAAAATCGAGAAGCCTTATATAAAATTTTACTTATTTATAATGCTCATTTCAAGTATCCTATTAATCAAGATTTAGAATTTTTTAACAATTTTATTGTATACTCTATTGAAAAGAAGAAATTTCCAGAATTTGAAAAAGGATTAAACTATATTAAGGATATAGAAACATTTCTTAATATTATAGTAAAAAACAAAGAAAAAATATTTGAACATTATTATAAGGAAAAAAAAGAAAAAATAATTAAATTAGATGATTTAACATTTAAAAAAATGGCCCAGATAATAATTACTAAAGGAATTGAATCTAAAGAAGAAGAAAATAAAGAGGATAAAAATTCCGATGAAGAAAAATATAATAAGACAATAATATTGGAAGTGATTGAAAATATTAAATCAATCATTAAGTTTTGTAATGAAAAAAAAATTGTTTTAATTCATTTCACGAATAAATTTTGGAAATATCTATTAAGTAATTATAATGAGCCGAACCAAAATAATATCGAAATTTGCTATAAATTAAGAGAAATATTTAAAAAATATCATGATTTATTATTAAGAGTATTTGATAAAAAAGATCCAAATATTAAAAAAGAAGCAATTAATTATTATGAGAGAGATGAATTTGCATTTTTATTAGATCAAATAATTAAAAAATATATTAATGATAAAAATAAAAATGTACTAGATGTCGAAAAATTAAGTTTTATAAGAAATTATCATCCTTATTATTATGAATCTAAATATTCTTCAAGAGTTGATTGCAGGATATTTGATTGTTTCGATTTAAATATAATTGACAAAAATTTTATTAATGATTTTAAAAAAATGGATTTTGAATATATTTTTAAAGATTATGAAGCTGAATATATTAAAAAATTGTTTGATAAAAGCAAAGATATTAAAAATTTGGATACTGTAATTAAACTATTTAATATAAAAAATCTTCAAGATAAAGATATTTTTTTAGATTCATTAAAAAAAGGGTATGATAATATTATTATTAATGAAATAGAAGAATTGACTGGAGATAAATTAAATGAAGCAATTCATCTTATAGCTAAAATAGCAGTTATTAATTATGAGATAAAAGAAAAGGACAAAAAATTGGAGTTTATAAATAACAGTATTAATAAATTAGATAATAAGAAATTAATTGATTTAATTTTAATTGAAATAATAAACCAATGTTTTAATAAATATGTTAAAAATGAAGGGAATGATAATATTAACCAAGAAGAAAATGAAAATCAACAAAAAGAGGAGGATAAAATTATAGATTATAAAGAGATGAAGAATTATATATTTGATAAATTTTCAAAGAAATTGGATAATGAAAATGATATTGATAGTATAATAAAGTTAATAGATTGTTTGGAAGGTAAAGATAAAAATGAAAAAGATAAAGAAAGAGAAGAAATGATAAATGAATTTTTCACAAAATTAATGAAAGAAAAATTATTTAGCAAAGAAGATTTTTTCTCAGGTAGTCAAAACTTAAAAATTTTATTATTTTATAAATTATATGAAAAAGGAAAAATAAAAATAAATGGAGAAGAATATGACGAGAGTATAATGACTTCATTAGAAGCAATAAAAAAAGATATTATAGATGAGGAAATCAAAAAATCAAAACTTGAAGAATTTTTGAAAAATGAACCATCTTCAATAATACAAAGATTAGAGTTAATTAAGATTGTTTTTGATGCTTTTGATCCTCATGCTCAATATGCAGAATTGAAAAGAATGAATGATGAAATAAATAAACAAATAAATGAATTAAAAACTATTAAAGAAAATATTATATTATTTTTTAAAGATTCTTATCAGGACAAAATAAAAAGAATAATAGAAGTAATTAAAAATAATAAAAATAAAAGACTTAAAGACTATAGGGAGGGAAGAATAGGAGGTTTAAATATTAAAGAAATAGAAGATTTAAAAGACAAATCTGACATCATTTACAAAGTCAAAAATTTTTTACTATTTAGGATATTATATGACGAGAATCAAGGGAAAGATGAAAAAACAGATTTTAATAAAGCCTTTGAAGAATTAAAAGAAATTGGAAAATATTTAAACAAAGATGACATCTCTGGATTAAACAATAAATATAAAAATATTTTTAAGAAAATAAAAGAAAAATTAAGCAATAACGAGGAAGAAGCTAATGAATTCATTAAAGATTTAAAAGATTATTATCAATTAAACAATGAAAATTTAATTGAAGAACTAACTATATTATTTAAAAGTAAAAAATTTGCATTGGATATAAATAGCATTATATACTTTTTTGAAAATTATTTTCAAAAAGATAATAGTGATTGGAATGCTAAGTTGCCTTCTATAAATTATATAGAGAAATGGGAAAAAGACTTTAATAGTATAAAAGAGGATTTAAAACAATTAAATATCAATAAAATATATGATTATAAAAATATCAAACCATATAATAAATTATTTACATGTTTATATGATAAAAAAGAAGCTATTGATTTTTTATTTTCAAAAAAAACTGATGAAATTATTAAATTAAAAGAAAAAATTCAACCCACTGATAGGACAATTGATATAAAAGATATTATGGATACAGAAAAATGCGTATTTATGTTTGATAAAATGAGAAAAGCAAACAATAATTTTGAAGTATTCCAAATTATACAAGGATTGAAAGATGAAACTATTAAACAATTTGAAAATTATTCTAAAATTTATTCATCTGTCATTGAATTAGATACAAATGATGATAATTCAGAAGATAATGTTTATGATAAAGTTGTTAAATATATTCAAAATGCTACTTTTAATATTTTACAAGATACAGAATATTTGATATATTATAATGAGAAGAAAGAGTTGGTCAGAAAGGACAAAGATATAATAGAAGAATTTATTCATCTAAAAAATCAAATACATATTAAAAATGAAAAGGAAAATAATGAAGATGAAACTCTTAAATCAAAATGTAAAATATTAATCTTTTTTAAAAATAGAATATCTGAGTTAGAATTAATTAATCAATATATGAAAATTTTAAGAAAAAAAGGAAGTAGTTTGCCAATAAAAATTAGCATTGATATAAGTATAAAAGGAAATGAGCCAAATATTAAATATTATTTAGTTAAAGAAAAACAAGAAGAATGTGATTTTAATAAAATTAGAAAATTTTTATTCGAAGCAAAAAATTCATATGTATCTCAATTAGGTTTAATATATAAAGAAAAATTGAATTTAAGATTTTTATATGGAAAACAATTTAGAAGTATGATGAAACATTTAGAAGAAAATTATAAAATAGATTCTTTTTTAAGATATATTATAAATAATACAGATAATAAATTACCTATTATAGAAGGAGAAAAAATAGTAAATAGAAATGTAAAAGATTATATCAATCAATATGAATTATATACCAAAAATTCTTTAGATAGTATTTCAGATTATATAACTACTTTATTTAGAAATAACAATAAAAAATTGGAAGAGCATTATGAAAGAATGGAAATAGCATCTAAAAATTATAAAGGAATATATTTACTTGAATGTGAAAATAAGTCAATGGAAGAAGATATAATAAATTTATTTTTGGATAAAATAAAAGATTTACCAGTGGCCCAAAATGTATTAATTACCAATAAAGAGACTACTTCTGAAGAAATTCAGGCTTTTTTTCATAGAGCTATATTATGCAATTATAATACCTTATTTGTTGTAGAACTAAATGATTCTTTTTCTGAATTTCAACAAAGTATAATGAATAGTTATATAGATAATTTATTGTCGTATAAAAATAAAAGATATAATGAAGAAGAAACAAATAATAATATTGACAAAAAATCAGCTGATCAATATTTAGATTCATGTATAGTTTTTATTTATGATAATAAAAATCAAAATATTATACCATTTGTAAAAGAAATAAAAAAATATATCAAGCAAGATACTGAAGAAAAAAAAAAGAGGGCAGAAAGGCCTTCACTCATAAGATCCATTACTGCTCAAAAATTGAATACTTTTTCTGAAAAATTTAAGGATATAAAATTAAACAATATATTGGTTATGACTTCAGAAATATGTGGTTTAGGAAAATCAGAAAAGATAAAAAAAATGATAAAAGAGAAGAATAAAACATATTTTCATTTTCCTTTAGGAGGAATATTAACTAAAAGTACAATTTTCCATAAATTAGAAATATTATTAAATGAAATAGAATTTGAAATAACAAAAAATAATAAAAAATATGAAGATATAGCTATTCATTTAGATTTAACAGAATCAGAAGAAACATCTATAATAAATGAATTCTTTTTTTCATTTCTTATTACTAGATTTTATACTGATAATGAAAATATTATTTATATTCCAAAAGATATTCATATTTATATTGAAATACCCAATTGTTTTGAAGATTATTTATCAAAATTTAGTCTATTAAATATATTCGTTAAAGAAAACATTACTTTTGAAAATATGCCACCATTTAATTATCCAGAAGAAATAATAAATCTATTTAAAAGAATGTTAGGAATTCAATCAAACGATGAGATAAAAAATTTTATAAAAAAATATATTGGTAATATAAAATATTCTTATCACCAAATAAATATATTTGTTAAACTTTTTATATCACAATATAGTAAATTTAAAAACAAACTAAAATTCTCAGATGATAATGGAAATGATGTGACTGAAGATTGTATTCAAAAATTTGCCAACTGCACAAAATATTTCATAAATGGAGGATTTTCCAAATTATTAACAAGGGAAAAGAAATTAGAAAATAAAGATTTTATATCTCAATTATCTGAAACATATGAAAATGATTTAAATAATATGGAATTTAACATTCCATTAGTTTTTATAAATAAAAAAATAATTCAAAATGAAGAAAAAGGCTTTTATGATGCATTATTAATTCCTACAAAGGATACAAAAACTTATAAAACTTCAGAAGATTATTTAAAAAGATTTAAAGAATTTTTAAATCTTCCTTATGAAACCAAAACTTTATTATCTATAATTGAAAAAAATAATAATACTTATGTAATAACAAATGATAATTTTAAAAAAATGGCTTTATTAATATATAGAATAATTGCAAATGTTCCAGTAATTATAATGGGAGATACAGGTTGTGGTAAAACTTCTTTAATCATAAAATTAAATCAAATTATTAATTGTGAAGAAACTATATTAAAAGCATCGGAGTTGCCTACTCTTAACATAATTACTATACATCCTGGAATTACGGATGAAATATTATGTTATAAAATGGATGAAGCAAATGAAAAAGCAGAGGGTTTAAAAAAAAAAGGTAAAGAGCTATGGGTATTCTTTGATGACATGAATACTTGTTTATCTCTATCACTTTTAACAGAAATATTTATTAATAGGAATTATAACAGAAAAAAAATTTGTGATAATATTAGACTAATTGGAGCTTGTAATCCTTATAGAAAAAGAAAAAGAAATAAAGAAGAATTTGGATTAAATATATCAGATGATAATGAAAATGAATTAGTATACTTAGTTAATCCTCTTCCACAATCTTTATTGTATTATGTCTTTAGCTTAGGAACTATTGATGACATTAATGAAAAAAATTATATACATAGTATTATAGAAAAATTATTCACAAAAGAAGAAAAAGACTTACATGAAATAACAAGTGATGCAATATCGTATTGCCATATTTATTTAAGAGAAAGATATGAACCTTCAGTAGTTTCATTAAGGGATATAGTAAGATTTTCAAAATGTATGGTGTTTTTCCAAAATTATTTTAAAATTAAAAATGAATATGAATCTAAAATTCAAAATAATGAAAAAATTATTAATAATCCAAAAAATAATAAATTAAGAAGTATTATATGCTCTATTTATTTATGTTATTATGTTAGATTAACAAGCCAGGAAATAAGATTTAATTTTGAAGCTAATATAAGAGAAACATTAGTAAAATTAGTAAATAATGGTGCATATATAGAAGATAAAGGATATACTTTAATGGAATTAATAAATAAAGATTTAAAAGATGAAATTGAATTGAGGAAAGAGAATATATATCAATTTAGTGATTTTCTTAAAATTGAACAAGATTATTTAATTGATCAAATTGAAATAGACAAAGGAATATGTAAAAATAATTTATTAAAAGAAAATGTATTTTTATTATTTTTATCAGTAATAACAAACATCCCACTTATTATTATAGGTAAATCTGGAACAGGTAAGAGTCTTAGTGCCAAATTAATATATAAATCAATGAGAGGTAAATATTCTAAAAATAAATTTTTCCAAAAATTTCCACAAGTAAATCAAATATATTTCCAAGGTTCGGAATGGACTGAACCAGAAGATGTACAAAGGTTATTTGAGAATGCAAGGAAAAGATTAAAAAATTTAAGGAAAAATAGGGAAAAAGAAGATGTACCTATACTTATGGTCTTATTTGATGAAATGGGATTAGCTGAAAGATCTAAAAGTTATCCACTTAAAGTATTAAGTGAAAAACTTGAATATTCAAGTAAAGAAGAAGGATTGAGTTTTATTGGTTTAAGTAATTATTCATTAGATTTTGCAAAAAATAATAGAGCATTAATTTTATCTGTTCCAGATTTAGACCAAAATTTAGATGATTTATATGAGACTTCACTCAAAATTGTAGAAAGTATTTCTGAGAGATTAAAAAAAGAAATAATTTTTGAAATAATTGCTAAAACTTATTATGAATATAAAAGTATTTTACAATTTATCAAAGAATTAGTAGTATATAAGCAATATGCTGAAAATCAAATAAAAAAGCAAAATGTTGAAGATTCTCCAATTTCTTCCTATAAATCAAATACATTCAAGAAAAGGGAAAAAACAACTTTTGAAGAGATTAAAAAATCAAAAGAATTTATTGATTTATTGAAAAAAGAAAATAAAATCAGAAAAGACTTTCATGGAACTCGTGACTTTTATAATTTAATTAGAGGAATTGCAATTGACCTAAAATCAGAAGGATTTACTGACTACGAAAAAGTAGCAATAATTGTAAAATATATTGAAAGAAATTTTGGAGGTATAGAATATGAAATTGATTTAGATTTAAAATTAGTATTAGAAGATACAAAAAAAGATATTGAATTAATTCAAAATATTTTAAGGGATTATGAATTTTATGAAGAATATAAAAAAGTCAAATTGAGTTCGATTTTTCTGTTTAAAAAATTATATAATTTAGAATGTGAAAAAGAAGAACTAAATAATTTAATAATAAAGAATGAAAAAATAAATGACTATAATTTAAATAAAAATATTAATGATAATATCAATGATATCAACAGCCGTTATTTATTATTAGCAATAAAACCATCTTTAACTACATTAATATTCCAGAATATTAAATTACAAAATCCATTTAAAAATATTGTATTATATGAGGGAAGTCCTTTTATAGGTGATAACAATAAAGAATATAGATTTAAGATAATAAATAAAATTCAAGAAGATGCAAAAGAAGATAAAATAATTATATTACAAAATTTAAATCAAATTCATCCATTTTTATATGATTTATATAATATGAATTATATAGTAAAAGATGATAAAAAATTCGCTAAGATATGTTTGGAAAATTTCAATGAACAACTAACTTTAGTAAATGAGGAGTTCAGAGTTATAATTTTAGTTGATAAAGACTTTGTAAATAATTGTGATTTAATATTTTTAAACAGATTTGAAAAAGTGGATTTATCTTTCGATAAATTATTAGATAATGATTTAAAACGAATATTTTGGCATTTAATAGATGAAATTAAATTAAAAAGTGCACTAAGAGAATATAACAATATAAGTTATTCACTTAAAGATTTATTAATTAATTGTGAGGATGAAGATATTCAAGCATTGATTTATTATTTTAGCCAAGAATCAGAAAAAGAAGGAGGCAATGAAGATAATGAAAGCCAAGAAGAAATTGAGATAGATGAAAAAAAAATAAAAGAAAGTGTTGTTAATAAAATTTATAAGATTTTACCCCAAGATATCATTTGTATTTTGCAAAGTTATAATATTATTAGACAATATTATAATTCCAATCCTATCTTTTATAATTATGAAGATTATATAAATAATGAAGAGTTAAAAAAATATAAAATTTCAATTATTTATACTTTTAGTAGTACATATAATTTAGTTAAAGGACTTAGTACAGATATGAGATTTTTGGTTTCAGAAATAAGAAGTGAAGATGGATTAAAACGTTTAATTGATGAAATAAAAGAGAAAAATGAAAATAATAAATTCAAAAAGGAATATAATATATGTATTGATTTCCAACAATCTAATTCAAAAAATATTAAATATATAAGTAATTTTATATTAAATAATTTCAAAGATGATAATTATAATTATATATTTATAATACATATAAATAGAAATTTCAATAAAAAAAATAATGAAAGAATATATTCTTTACCTGATATTAATCCATATATTAATCAAATGTTTATAGATAATTTAGATGGAGACAACAGAATAACAATAAAAGATTTATTGAACAAAGATATTAAAGAAGTTTTAAATGATTATAAAGAAGATATGCAATTAAATGAAGAATTTAATAAAACATTAAAAAATACTTTAACTAAAGAATTAAGTGACAAAGGTTATGAAGATAATATTATTGATGAATATATTTATGAATTAAAAGACTATCTAAATGAAGAAGAAACAATTAAAGATAAAATAATAGAAGTTGCGTGTGTATTAATTGATAATAATTTGGAAGAAAAAAATTGTAAAGATATTATTGATAAACTTTATAAAGAGAATATTATTAATATATATACCATTGATATAGCCTCTTGTTTAATAGAATATATAAAAAATATATTTAATGATTATGTTAAAAAAATATTATTAAATTTGCAACATAATAATATACTACCAACTTTAATAAAAATAAAAAGCAATGATTTCAAAGAAATAGATAAGACAATAGTTAAAAAAAAGATATTAAGATATTTAGTTCAAATGCTTAAGGAAAAAAATGAAATAAATCCTGAAACTAAATTTTTATTTAATTATACTGTTCCTATATCATATAAATTTTATAAAGATTTTTCTAATTATATAAATAAAAATATCTCTATGATTTTCTTTAATAACGAAAAAAAATTGAGAGAAACATTAAAAAGTGATATTATTAGTATAATAAATAAATTTAATAAAATAAAATATTCTTTATTAGTTATTACAAATGAATATATTGATAACAAATTTATCTCTGAAATATTAAATGAAGTTCCATATGATTTAATATTTAAAGATTATTTCACTTATTATTTACAAAATTTAAGAAAATATAATGAATTTTATGAAAAAGATGATATATATCTTAAATTAATAGAATTATTATTAAAATTAAGATTTAAAGAGGAAAAGAATAGAGATAGTTTATTATTGAAAATAATATGGATAGAATCAAATGCTAATTATATTTTAAATATATTCAAAATATTTGATAAAGCAATACCTATTTTTAATGATAGCAAACAATTATATAATAAAATCGAAGAATTAATCTTTAAAAATGAAAATAAAATAAAATATATTACAAAAGATAATAAAAATCCAGAACATACTAAAGAAGTCAACGAATGTTATTATATTTTATTAGCAAGCATATGCTATATTATAACATCAGATGAAATAAAATTAACCGAATTAAGAAATAATAATAATAATGCAAAAGAACTTAATCATTATTATTGCACTTTAACAGATATAAATAAAATTTTGCAAAATTTAATAGATGATTTAAATCTATATTTAAATGAAATGTATATTATCGAAGAATTAATGACAATAATTGAATTATTCACAAAAAAAAATAATATTGAAAAAATAAATGAAATTAAAAATCTAATGAGAGAAAATGCTTTGATTATACAGAAATATTCTAATAATGAAGAAAAATTATGTAAAGAATTAACTAATAATTTTGAAGAAATATATATTTCAATATTTATAAGTAAAAATGATAAAGATTTTTTTTATGATAAATTAAGATATATAATTTTTAATGAAATTAAAAAAATACCTTATATTGATTATCGTTATAAAATTTTGCTAAAATTATTAGAATCAAATGAAATGATAAAAAAATCAAATGATATTTTCCAATTATTATTGAAAAATTACGTAAAAAAAGAATTCAAAGTGAATAGGGATGCTATATTAAATGGAAATGATGAAATAATAAAAATATTAGATAAAACAGTAAATAATAATTTCGTATTAGCAGAAACATTATTATATTTTTTTGAAAAAAATGCATTGAATTATTTAACAAATATTATAAATGGTAAAAAAGAAATTATAAATGAAACAGTGATTATAAAATTAGAAGATGAACCACTTGATATTTTAAAAGATTGTTATGAGTTTTTGAATGACTATATTTTTAAACCACAAAATTTATATTCAAAATTAAAAGAAATAGGTAAATTATATTGTTTAGGCTACATAAAATCATATATTCATACTTTTGTTAAAACATTCGAAAATGAAAAACCTAAGTTTAATGTTTCTTCCAAAATAATAAAAGTTATTAATGGAGATACTTCTATAAATAAAATGATTAGGATTTATATATATAAAATACTTTATAATAATTTTGGGACAAATGTTTTTAATAATAAAAATCTAATTGAAAAATATAAATTGAATGAATATAAAGATTTTATTAAATTTATTCAAAGAAAGGATGAAGAAGATAAAACTTCTTTTATTAATTTACTAAAAGAAAAATACACAAGTTTAGAATATAAAAAAGAAGAATTTCCTTTTTATGAATATTTTTATTACACAGATTATTTAAATGAAAAATATATAACTGAAAAATTAGATAATATGGATGAAAATAAATATCCAGTATTAAAATATTACTTAGACTCAAAAAATAATCAAGATAGAAATAATAATGATTCTTTGGATAAACTAAATTTATTTAATAGTGTATTAAATCTAATTAATGAAGCATATTTCAATAAAATATCAAGAGAATATGCAGAAAGGAAAAAGTTAAAAGATGAAGAAATTTATACTAATAATAAGAAATTAATTGATCAATTTATTATTTTTTATAATGAAACTAATAGCAAAAAATTAAGCGTTGATAATCCTTTATGTGATTTTCTTTTAGATGGTGATAATATATTTGGAATAAATTACATAAATATTTATAAAAGATTTGCCAAGGAACAAAATGAAAAACTCGAAAAATTATTAGATATCAAGATTGAAAGTGGAATCTTTGATAAGAATTGTAAAAACAGAATTAATATACAACATATAAATGAATCAGAAATATTTACAATAAGAAAAAAACATAATTCATTTATTGAAATATTATTTAACTCTTCTTATAGAAAAATATTAGATAGTGAAAACAGAAGTAATGAATTATATAAGGAATATGTAATTAATTATGATTTAATTGAAGAAAATATGACTGAATTACTGTTGAGAAATAAAAAATTATTAAGAGAAGAAGTATCTAATTTTATATATAATAATGAAGAATTTACTTATCGAGTTACCAATTTAATTACTCTGTTTAAAAAGAGTTATAATACAAAAAGTCTTCTTATCCATGATAAAGTTTCCATTTATAAATTCTATGAAAGTAGTAAAGATTGTATACCTTTCTGCAAAACTATAATTAAAGATTTTATAGAATTAATTCAATTTTTAAATGACTATAAAAAAGATAATAAAGAAATTTATAAAAAAATTGATATTAAAATAGCTGAAAAAACTAAAATATCAGAAATAGTTGAAAAACTAAAGGATATTTTCTCAAATAATAATTTCAAAAATATATTTGAAAAAAATGATGGTCTTACTATTGATAAAACATCTGAAATTTTTTTATATTATTTAAAATTGATTTACGAATTGATTAAAGATAATTTAAAGGATTATCAAAATGAGTTAGATAATAAATCAAAAGAAATAATAAACAATTATTATCAAAAAAAGCATCTTATAAGTAAAAAAGATTTTGCTTGCGCAATTAGATTATTCACAACTTTTGTATTATTTTTAGAAGAGGATAAAGAAAACAAAATAAAATCAAACAGAAATAATATAGTAAATTATTTAAAATCTTCAGATTTATGGAATAATGATATATTTGATAATGATGATTTTAATCAAAATTTAAATGAATTGAAAGTAATAAATGCTAAAATTAATCAAACTATTTCACTATATGAAGCTTTAGGTAAGGATATTGAAACAAATTTTACTAATGATGTTATAAATGAAATTGTTCATGAAGGAGAAGGAATTGCTAATCAAGAAGAAGAAGAAGAAGATGATGAGCCTGATGATGAGCCTGATGATGATCCTTTTCCTGTACAAGAAAGTGATGATGATTATAGAGATTAAGGATATAATTAATTTTATATATTAAAAATAAATTCGTATCATTTTATACATTGGATTATCTCCATTAATAGCATTTATTATTATGTTAGGATTAATGATATATGATTTGATGTAATATAAACAATATAGTTTGTCTATTTCTTTTAATTTTGAATCTAATTTTTTAGCTTCAAAAATTCAAAACTTCATAACAATCTATTAAAATACAAGAGATTTATCTTCTAATTTTATAATCACTGTTTCTTTTATTTTATCATTTATGGTTTCTTTTTCACTATTTGGAATATTTTCCAAATAGTTCAATACAAAGAAATAGAATAATGTTTCTGCTAAAGCTTAATTTTTATTAACTGTTTTATCTAAAAATTCTATTATATCATCATCTCAATTTAATATAATATTCCTATTTAATTTGTAATCTTTTTTAATGCAATATTTCACTAATATTTGGAATATATCATTTGATTTAAAAATTTTTCCACTATTTTATAAAGATAATCAATATAAAATATTTTTTAATTTCTTTACCAGTATATATCTTACTCTATCATAAAAAAATCTTTTTTATATTTACATTTACTTCACTTTTAATTATTTTAAATTTATTTTATAAAATATTTAATATCTATTTGTAATTGGGGATTGGGTTTTGGGTATTGGGGATTGGGGATTGG
>JAJMZT010024904.1:0-13597 GCA_023807265.1 Metadinium minorum
TATTTCTTTTACTAATTATATTTTTTGCACTTCTATTCTCGATTTTTTCTAAAAAGGAAATAAATACAAAGAAAGACAAGAAATTTAATAACCAATAATAAAATAAATAAAACAAAACAAATATACTATAATTAAGTAAAAAGCCCATAAAACTATATTTAAAAAGAAAATACAATATATTAAAAATAATGAATAATAATTAAAAATAAAAAATAAAATTATTTATTTAATTTATCTTCATTTTAATTATATTTATCATCAATCTTTGTATTTTTTTAAATATTCATTATCAATCATCATCATCATCATCCTCATTATCAATTTCTTCTTTATTTTTAAAAGACTCTCCTTCACTATCTTCATCACTAACATCTTTTTCATTCCTATCACTATCAGTACAACTTTCTTCAATTTTTTGTTTGACATCATCAAAAAATGTATTTTCAATATCCTTACCTAAAAATTCATATAAAGAAATAGTATGCTTAATTTTTGTTCCAAAAGATTCCAATTCTTTTAAATTTTCAGAAAATTTTTCATTTTCATATATATTTTTTTGCCAAAAATCTGGTTCTCCTAAATAATTAATTAAATTAATACAATTATATTTTATTTTATTATTATTTTTTTCTTCTGGTAATAATATTAATAATATAAATAGCCTAATTGCATATGCGAAATCTTTTTTGCTTATAAGATGATCTGTTTGATAATATTTATTAATTAATTCTTTTGAATTATTATCTAATTCCTCTTGATAAAGTTTGAGATTATTTTTTACATCATCATATATACATTTTAAATAATAATCTAAAATTTCAGATGTTTTATCAATTGTTAAGCTTTCATTATTTTTAAATAATTCTTTAAAATAAGGTGAAATTTCTTCTTTTATTTTATCCAATATTTGATATATTTTTACTTCTTCAGAAATATCATCTTCTTTAATAATGCCTTCTTTTCTTTTGTTATTTAAAAATGTGATTAATACTAAGAAATCATTAATCATTTTTATACAAATATTAATATCATTTTTATTATCTTTTGAAAAAGTATATATAATTTCTTTGTCATCTAAAAGTAATTCCTTAATTTTATATCTTTTTTTAAATAAAGTAATTAAATCACTAATTTCATGAGTAAATGTTACATTATTATAAATAAAGTAAGTAATATTTTCATTTAATAATTTTTTATTTTTTAACAATAAATCTGTCATCTTTTCTTCAATTAAATCATAATCAATTTCATATTTATTATATAATTCATAACTTCTAGTATCGCTATCTAATATTTTTCTATATGAAGCATTAAATATAATATCAATAAATGAACTCTTTTTTGATAAATTAAAATCTAATAATTCATTTTCATTAATTTTTTGTATGCTTATTTTAGTCTTACAACTACTATCAAATATCCCTTCTTCAATTTTCATATCTAATAATTTTTCTGTTTTTTCATTTTGTTCTTTTATAAAATTCATATAAATTTTTTGATATATTTTTCCAAAATAATTATCATAATCCATAAAGAAATCATTCAAAGTATTATCATTACTTAATTCTTTAATTTTACCTTTATCATCTTTTATTTTTAAATTATTATAAAAGCCAATAAATTTATCTAATAATTCTTTATTATTAATATATAATTCATCATCTTTTATTTTTATTTTTTCTGCTTTTTCTCTTGATATAGTATTGAAATATTTTTCATTAACTAAATTTAAAGAACTATTAAATAAATTTAGATTATCTAAAGAATATTTATTATTATTTTCTTCTTTTTTATTGTAACTATACTCTAAATAATTTACTAATACAGGATATTTGCTTTTATCTATATGTTTTAATTTTTCGCTTATATACTCTTCATTTAAATAATTAGAATAATAAAAATATTCATAAAATGGAAATTCTTCTTTTTTATAATAATTTTTTGTATACTTTTCTTTTAATAAATTAATAAAAGAATTTTTATCTTCTTCATTTTCATCATCTTTTTTTGAATTATTATTTTCTTCTTTAAAATCCTCATTACCAAAATTTTGCGTTTGTATAAGTTCACTAAAATCTTTATAGTCTTTTAACCTATATTTATTTATATATTCTTGATTAATAAAAACATTTATTTTATATTTATTATAAAGTATTTTATATAGATATAAACGCATCATTTTATATATAGAATCATTTCCATTAAAAACATCTATTATTTTTTTTGGTTCATTAAATTTAGGATTTTCTTCATCAAACATTTTAATAAAAGTATAACTATATGCTTTGATGTAGCCTAAGCAAAATAATTTTCCTAATTCTTTTAATTTTGAAACTAAAACTTTTTGTTTAAAAATATAGCAATATAAAAGATAAATACAATCTTTTAAAATATTAAGAGGTTCATCTTCTAAATATATAATTTTATTCTTTTCATTTTTACTACCCAAAATGTTTGTTAAATAAATTAATGAATTTTTTTCAAAAAAATATAATAATGTTTCTGCTAATACAAATTTATTTTTATTTAATTCTTTTTCTATAAGTCTTAATACATCATCTTCCTCATTTAATATAATATTTCTATTTTCTTCAAATTTTTCAATTTTTAAACAATTTTCAAATAATAATTGAAATATATCATTTGATTTTTTTATCATTTCATCAGTTTCTATTAATTTTTCAAAAATCTTATAACGATAATATGAATCAGATACTTTTTGAATTTCTTTATAGAATATATATCTTAACTTATCATAATAATCTTCATCTTTTTTTTCATCTTTTATTAAATTATATATTTTTTCAAAATTATTAATAAGTTCTTCACTTAAATTAGATGGAACATTATAATTATTAGAATATTCCTGCATTATAGAAGCATTTTCTTTAAAAAGATTTTTGATTTCATTGATTTTTTTAGTATTATTATTATTTTTAAGCAATTCAATTATTTTTATTAATTCATCAATAATATTCATTTCAACCGAAAAAATATTTAAATCATCATTTAGATTATTTAAAATTATATTAATTTCTTTTAATTTAGTATAATAATTATTAATATCTATTTGTACTTCATTTACTTCATTTGATGTTATAATAAAACAAATACTTGATAATAATATATAATAGCATTCATTGACCTCTTTTTTAAATTCAGGGTTTTTTTCATTCACAACATATTTTATTTTTTTTTCTTTAAATATTAATTCATCAATCATATTATATAATTTATTTTCATCATTATTAAAAATTTGTAATGAGCTTTCGCATATTTTTAAAATATTCAAAATATAATTAGCATTTGATTCTATATATATTAGTTTTAATAATAAAATATCAATTTCATCATATTTTTTTATTATTTGATTTTCCTCATTAAATCTTAATTTCAATAATAATTCTATTATTTTATGATAAATATCATTTATTTTATAAATTTCATCCTTATTTCTATACTTTTGTAAATAAAAAGTAATATAATCTTTAAAGATTAAATCTTTTGGAACTTTATTTATTACATCCAAAATAAATAAATGATTATTTTCAATTTCTAAATAAACAATATTTAATAACTTTTCTTCTTTATCATTAAAATCTTTAGTCTGAATATTTGGTTTTTTTAATTTTCTTATTTTTTTTTCATTATTAAAGTAACTTAAAGTGACATTTTTATTTATATAGTCAGAAATCTTTGAATAAAAATTATAAAAGCAAGGAACATTATAATTAAATAAAAATTTAGATTTGTAAGTAATATTTTTATCTATAGTTATTTTATCTAAATATCTTTCTATTATTTCCTCAACTAGATCTTTATTTATATATTTATATTTATTTTCTTTATTTTCAAATAAAGTTGCGAAGAAATTATTATCTTCTAATATTTGGAATACTTTCTTTAAATATTTATCAAACACATTTTCTTTTATATATTCTACTAAACAAGATAATATATCAATAGTATATATATTAATATAATTATCTCTATATATTTTATCAATTATATCTTTACAACTTTTATCTTCATTTTCATTATCTATTAATTTATATACAATTTTAAATATTTTTTCCCTAATTGAATCTTCTTCTTCGATATAATTTTTAATTTCATTAATATAGTCTTTTATGATGTCTTCATTCAAAAAAGTTTCATTTAATTCATTAGTTATATATTTTATTAATGTTATATTAAATTCTTCATCTAATTTCAGCTCTTCTTTTTTTTCCTTTAAAAATTCCCCAATATCCCTTTCAAATAAATCATTTAATGTTATATTATTATTACCATTTAAATTATCTATAAATAAATGATTAATATCAGGATTAATATCAAGTAATGAATATATTTTTTCTTTATTTCTGCTATTAAAGTTTCTATTTATATGTATTATAAATATATATTTATATTTATCATCTTTGAAATTATTTAATATAAAATTACTTATAAATTTCATTTTTTCAGAATTAGATTGGTCAAAATGAATACATATAATATAATTTGTTTTTAGTGGGTCATTTTCGTTTAGAATTTTTATTTCATCTATTATCTGTTTTAATCCATCTTCACTTCTTATTTGGGAAATCATTAAGCTCATTTTTTCATTAAGTCCTTCAATTTTAGCAGTTATACTAGTAAATGAATATATAATAGAAATTTTATATTTTTGATTTTCTTTATCATATATATAATCTTTAAAATTGTAAATATTTTTCAATTCAAAATATTTTTTTCGAATAATATTATTATATTTTAAAATAAATATGATGTCTTGAGGTAAAATCTTATAAATTGTATTAATTGCTTTTTCTCTTAATATGTCTTCATTTATTTTTTTATAATTTAAATCTTCACTGTCATCATCAACATCATCATCCTTTTCTAATTCTTTACTAAAATAATACATTAATCCTAGAATTTCTACAGTCTTACAATTAATTAATAAATCCCTAAGTGAATAATTTATATCTAAGTATTTTTTAATAATATTTTTTAATTTAATATCATCATTTATAAACTTTTTATCTATTCTTTGTAAATCCAATTTATCAAAAGAAAAATTTATTTTTTCAAATCTATTTAAAAATGTTAATTCACATTTATTCATAAATTTTTTATCAACTAAAATTATAATTTTTAGATAATCATTTACCAAAGTCATTTGTTGATTAAAATTCTGTAAATATATTCTAACAAATTTTTTTTCATCTCTTATTGTGTAATTCATATTAAATAAATCAAATAAGTATAGATAGGCTTTATTAAAATTTTGGAATATAATTATTTTATCATCTTTTAAATCTTCTAAAAGTTGACTTATTTTCCTAAATATATATTCTTTATTATTATCATCTATAAAAGGACTTTCATCATATAGTATTATATCTTTATTTGGATTTTGACTTTTAATAAACTGATATATTAATTCGGTTAAAGAAGGTTCTATTCCTAATAATAAATAACGGCTATTGAAATCTTTGATATTACTATTAATAACATTATTTAAATTATAATAATTTAAGTTATCTATTCTTAAGTTACTATTTGGATCTAGTTTTTCACATTCTATATTATATATTTTTTTAAATAAAAAAACAGAATTTAATTTTATTATTTTATATTTATTATCATGATGATAATCATAATCTTTTAAAATATTTTCAATTAATTGAATATTATCCCGTATATCATCTAGTATTAAATCTAAATCTATATCAATTTCATAATCTATTCCTCCAAAATTTCTCTCAATATATTGTATTATTATTGGGACTTTATCACTTTCCTCATAATACCTTAATCTTATAAGTTCTATCGCTATTCCTTTTATTAAGTTATAAAAATCATTATTTCCATGAAAATCTTTTTTAATTTTTTTCTCCTTTTTTAATAAATCTTTAAACATTTTTGATTCTTTAATATCTTCAAATTGCCTTTTCTCTCTTTTAATTTTATTATCTTCATTAGATATATTTATAATATTATCTTTCTTATTTTCATAATAATTTTTATTGTTTCTAGATACATATTTTTTATATACAACTAATTCTTGAATTATTTTTAATACTTGTTTATAATTAAAATAACTTGTAGAAAGTATTTCAAAAATTTCATCATTTTTTAATTTTTCACAATTTTCAGAAACACTTTCCAGAATATTATAGGAAGTTTCAATTAAATCATCTAATTTTAGGTCTAAATCTGGAACAGATAAAACTAGGGCTCTATTAAGTATTGAAGCTTCTAATGAATAGTTAGAAATGCCAACAAAACTTATTCCTTTTTTACCTGTATTGTCAAGTTTTGTAAGTAATACATTCAATGGATAATTGTAAGATTCTTCAGCTAATCCTAATCCATCAAATAAAACCATTGATATAGGTATTTCTTCTTTTTTCATATTATGTGATTTAGAATAATTTATTTTTTTCTCGGCTTTGTAAAATAAATTTTCGACATCATCTGGTCGTGTAGATTTTGAACCCTGAAAATATGATTGAATGATTATTTCTGGGAATAGTCTGAAAAATTTATTTTTAGAATATTTACCTCTCATTGCTTTATTTATTATTTGAACACTTAAACTTTTGCCACTGCCAGGCTTGCCTATTATAATAAGTGGTATATTTGTTATTACTGATATAAATAATGAAAATACATTTTCTTTTAATAAAGTATTTTTAGCAATACCTCTATCTAATTTTATTTGATTTAATAAATATTCTTGCTCAATTTTAAGAAAATCACTAAATTTTTTTATTTTTTTTTGAAATATTTCATTTTTGAAATCTTGATTTTTTATTTGGTCCATTAAAGGACCTCCTCTTTCTTCTTCATTTATATCATTATTTACTAATTTTAATAATATAGGTCTTAATTTTCCTTCAAAAATATCTCTTTTGATATCATCTGTTAATCTAATAAAATAATTTAAATAAATAGAAATTATAATACTCCTTATTTTATTATTTTTTTCATTATTAACGCTATTTTCATATTTATTTTTTTTTGGAAAATATTCATTTTTTAAAAATACAAAACATTTTAAAAATCTTGTAATATCTCTTAATGAAACTATAGAAGCATCAAAACTATTTCTTAAATATATATGACACTGGGAAATTGCATCACTTGTTAATTCATATAAACATTTTTCATCTTCTGTGAATATTTTTTCTATCATACATTGAATATATTTTTTTTCTTGATAATCATCAATTGAACCAAAACTAAAAACATAGTATAATAAAGATTGTGGAAGAGGATTAACAAAATATACTAATCCATTTTCAATATCATCCGATTTAATTAATCCATATTTTTCTCTATTATATTTTATTTCTCTATAAGGTTTACAAGCTCCTATCAGCCTAATATTATCACTAAATCTATTTCCATTATAAGTCCTTTTAATAAATATTTCTGTTAAAAGTGATAGAGATGAACAAGTATTTATTTCATCAAAAAATAACCAAAATTCATTATTATTTTCTAGACTTTTTGCTTTTTCATCTGTTTTTTCCATTATCTCACATAATTTTGTATCAGTAATTCCTTCATTTATATTTATTATATCAACTGTAGTATTCCCATTATTTAAAATTTGATTTAATTTAATTATTAATTTTGTTTTTCCACATCCTGTATCTCCCATTATAATTACTGGAATTTTTGCTTTTATTCTATATATTAATAAAACCATTTTTGCAAAATTATCATTTGTTATTACATAATTATTATCTTTTTCTTCTATTATAGATAATAAAGATTTTTTCTGGCCTTCTTCCTTTTCTACTTCATTAGGAAGATTTAATATATCTTTTATTTTTTTTAAATAATCTTTTGAATTTTTATTTTCTTTTGAATGGATATATAATTTTTCAAATATCATTTTTTCCTTATTTAAAAAAATCAAAGGAGTTTTGTTAAAATCCATATTATATAAATCATTATCATAAACATTTGTTAATTTATATAAGTAATTTATTTTATCATAAAAGTCAGCTGTTAATAATAATTCGGCAAATACCCCCCCTGTACAATATTGTATGCAACGAGCAAATTCACCAAAAACTTTTTCAGTTATATCTTTTTCATTTTCGTAAAATATTAATTTTCTTTCAAGGTTATAATGTGATATAAAAAGTTGAATAAATATAGTTATTTGATGAAAAGAATATTTTACACCAATAAGTTTGCGAATAAATTTTTCTAATTGCTTATTTGAATTAATTGGCAGTATTTTAAAAAAATTATTAATTATTTCTCTTGGATAATGAAAATTAGGCATATTTTCTAATGATATATTTTCCTTTGGAAATACATTTAATATTCTAAATTTTGATAAATAATCTTCAAAACAATTTGGTATTTCAATATAAATATAGATATCTTTTGGAATATAAATAATAAATTCATCGTTTGAATAAAATTTGGTAATAAGAAATGAAAATAAAAATTCATTTATTATTGATATTTCTTCTGATTCAGTTAAATCTAAATGAATAGCTATATCTTTATAATCTTCATCTTCTATTTTATTTAATAAATTTTCTAATTTATCAAAAATAATTTTTTTAGTTAATACACCTCCTAAAGGAAAATAATAATATTCTTTTTTATTATCTTCTATTATTTTTTTTATTTTTGCTGATTTCCCTAACCCACATGTATCTGAAGTTATTACCAATATATTTTTTAACTCTGATAAATATTTTTCATTATTATCAAATACATCTTTAAATTTTTGAATTTCAAGTTTTTGAATTTCTCTTAATAATGGGATGATATTTTCATTTGTCTCCTCATAAACAAAAACTATACATGAATCTATATAATCTTGGGTTTTTAATTTATTAACTTTTTTGTTAGTTTTTTGTTCATATTGGTCTTTTTTATATGATAATAAATCATCAATACAACTATACATTAATATTTGTTGAAATTTTGAAAATGAATAACTTAATTTTACTAAAAATAAAGTATTATAATTACATAATATAGCTCTATGGAAAAATGCTTGAATTTCTTCTAGAGATGTTTCTTTAGAAGTATTTAATATATTTTGTGCTATAGGTAATTCATTGATTTTACTAAAAAATATGTTTAATATGCATACTTCCATTGAATTATTTTGACATTCATATAAATAAATTCCTTTATTAATATCATTAGATATTATTTCAATTTTTTTATAATGATCTTCGACTTTTTTGCCATTAAGTTCAAATAAGGAAGTTATATATTTTGAAATATTTTCTAATGAATTTTTATTATATTTTGCATATTCTTTTATATAATTAAAATCATTCTTTATGAAAGTTTTATATCCTTGATTAATATTGAAATTATTATCTTTATTATTTAAAATATATCTAATAAATGAATCTATATAAAGATTATTTTCTAAATGTTTCATAATATTTATGCATTGTTTTCCATATACAAAATTTAAATTCATTTTTTCTTTATAATTTGTAATTAATTGCGTAGTATATTGATTTTTAGCTTTGAATAAAAAATTTTTAATTTCATCGAAATCTACTATTTCTTTTTCTAAATAATATTTTAAAGATTGTTTATCTTTTTCTATTTTAATTTCTATTGTAATATTTATTGGTAAATTACTTCCTTTTATTCTTAAATCTTTTATAAGACTATTAATTATTTCTAAGTTTGATATTGTTTTTTTAAAAAAATAAAATATTTTACATTTAGATTTAATTATATCATTTTCATCTTCATTTTCAACTTCATTTTTATCTTCATTTTTATCTTTATTCTCATCTTCATTTTTATCTTCATTATCTTTTTTATTTTCGTAATAATTATTTATTATTTGGTTTTTTAAATGAATTAATTCTTCCATAGTTATATTTTCATATTTATTATGTTCTTTATTGTAATACGAATAATTTTCAGAATCTTGATTAATATTATATATGGCATTTTGAATAATATTATAAACTTTCTCATATACATTATCTGAAATATCTTTTCTTTCTAAATCAATAATTGAAGAATAAATTTTCGAATATTTTTCAAATTGTAAAATAGTTTCTTCACTCATAGATTTTATAAAAGAAAATATTTTAAAATTATCTTTTAATCGCTTCATTATATTAATATTATATATGCAATCTTTTACATCCATTAAATCTTTTTTATTTATTGTTGAAATGTTCATCTCTATTCTATCATTTAATTTATCAATATCATACCTTTCTTTTGAAAATAAAAAATCAATAGCTTCTTCTTTTTCATATAAACATAAAAATAATGTATTATAAATTTCAAAATTTTTATAATCATATATTTCATTTTCTTTTAATTCTATCAATTTTTTTTGAATTTCTAGAAAATCTTTTTGAGATAAGTCTCTATATTCCTCAGATAATCTCTGATTCCATATTTTATTTTCTTTTTCAAAATATTTAAAAAAGAAAATCATACTATTTATATCTAATTCATATTTTTTACTCTTAAAAATTATATATAATTCATTAATTAATTTTTCATCATGTACAGAATAATAATCAATAAAATTTTTTATAAATCTTTCTATTCTTCTTTCCTCTTTATTACTTAAATTATCCCTTATTTTTTCAAAATAATTTTTATAGTTATTATATAATTTGAATATATCACCTTCTTTCTTTATTTCATTCCGAATATTATTTAATATTTCGATTGAATTTTCAAATTTTTCATCTTCATTTTTACCTTCAGTCATGTCATATATTATATTAAATAATAAAAAGCATTTTACTTTTTCAATTATATCAGCCATTTCTCTTAATTTTTCGGTTTCTATAATCAATTCTTTAATTCTACCCCACTCACAATCTTTTAATCTTTTATTTTGATTATTTTCTATTGTTTTTATTATTTTTTGTATTATTTCTTGGCAAGTAGATGAATAATAAATTATAATATTATTTTTAATATATTCCAATTTACATAAATCCAAATTTATTTTGTTTATTTCCTCCTTTAATCTGCAATATTCTTCATTAGAATTAAATGTTTCTGAAATTAAATTAATTAAATCTAATCTTTGTTTTATTGTAAATTCGTCATTTTTCAAAAATTCTTCAAGTTGTTCTTTTTTTATTTCACCATCTAGTTCTTTTCTAATTTCATATAATCTAGTAAAAATATTTTTATAAAATTCTTCATCATTTTTTTGTATTTTTCCTGCTTTATATAGTTTATATAATAACATAATTTTGATGTTTTGTTTTCTTGAAAAAAATTCTTTTTTTGTAAATAAATTTTTTGTTATTAATCTATTCAACAACTCTCTCATCATTTCTTTTATATTTTCTTTTTTTTTCTCATTTTCCATTTCTTTTTCTAAACAATTTATGAATTTTATTATATTATCTATATCATTAATGTTATTCCACTCATTTTCAAATTCATCAAAAATAAAATAAATAATCTTTTTAAAATCTATACCTTTATAATCTTCGTCTTCCTCTTCCTCTTCCGATATTGAATTTTCTTCTTCATCATTTCCTTTCATAATACATATTTTCACTATTTCAAAATATATAAGAACTATTATATTTTTATCTAATTTTTTAATTGTATTTTTTATAAAGTTATAACTTATATATTTTTCTTCATAAATACAATTAATAATAGAGATTTTAGCTGCAACTTTAATTGCTAAATTTAAATTTTCGCCAGTTAATAAACTTATTTCATTCTTTATAATATTATCAAATTTTTTTTTCAAAGAATCTAAAAATATGTCCTTATCTGCTATTTTTTTAATATTAATTATTTTTATTATTTTATCAAAATTAGAAATATTTTTAATTTTAGAAAATAATTTATTAATATATTCAGATATTTTTGTTTTAAAAATACATTCAAAATCCATCTTTTTAAAATCTTCAATAAAAAATTTATCAATTTTATTTACATCAAAAAAATCAAATATATCAGTATCCACATTATTACAATATTTAGTCTCTCTATAATAAGGATTATATTGAATTATATATGCTAACTTTTCAATATCTTTAAGTTCTTTTTTATTATTATTAATAAATATTCTTATATTTTTGTCTAATATAGGTGAAAATTCATCTATTTTAAAATAATTAATTGCTTCATTTTTAATATTATCTTTTTTTAGTTTTACTTCAATCACTAATTTATAATAATACATAAATATTTCTCTAAATGTAAAACAAATATATATATTCTCTCTGTTTGGCTCATTATAATGATTCAAAATATATTTCCAAAAATTATTAGTAAAATAAATTAAAATTGCATTGTTTATTTTACAAAAACTTATTATTGATTTAATATTCTTGATTATTTTATGAATAGTGTTTTTTTTCATATCATTTGAATTAATTCTATTTATTTCTTTTTCATTTTGTATAGCTTCTTCCTGAGATTTATTTTTTGTTTCATTAAATTCAGATGTTATCTCTTTTTTATCTATATCTTCATGTGTCTTGAGTTTTAAATTGTCTAATTTAATAATACAGTTATTATTATTAGATTTAATATAATTGTAAAAAATTTCTTCTTTGTTTTTTTCAATAATATCAAGAAATGTTCCTATGTCTCTAATATGAAATAATGCTCTTTCAAAAAAACAAAATTTTTTATTTGATATAGTATATTTAATAAATTTATTAAAAAAATCAAAATTTTGATTAATTGGATTGAAGAAATGCTTATTATAAATAACTAAAATTTCAAATAAATCATAAGGATTATTAATAAATAATTTATTTATAATTGAAGGAAAATTTTCAAAATCGTAATAATTGAAATAGCATAGTATAATTCCATAAAAATCTATAATACTATATTTATTATCTTTTATCAGCTTATCAGCTTCAGACTTAATTGCATTAAATACTGATTGATATTCTACTAAATACAATTTTCTATCCATATTTTCATTATTATCTTTTTGATTTTCATTCATTTCTTTAAATATTGTCAATAATAAAGGACATAAATCTTTCATTTTATAAATTTTGATAAATAATGAAATCAAAAAACTGAAACTTTTTTGCTTTGAATAAAAATCTATAGCTTCTTTATAAAGTTTATCAATTTCTCTCTCTTCTCCATTTTTTGTTAAAGCTTCAATAAAATATTCCATTTTTTTATAATATTCTATATAATTTTGATTAATTTTTTTTCTAACACCATCCATTTTTTCCTCTATTTCTAAGTTAACATCATATATAAATTTTTTTTTTCCTTTATAAACAAATGAGATAATAAATTTATTATCATCGGGTATTTCTAATTCAAAATAATACTTTTTTTTTTCTGTTGATGTATTTATTTTAAATATTTTTACATAATGATACTCTTTATTTTCAAAATTTTCATTTATATAAATACATTCAGGTTTTAGGTCATTATTATTAGATATTATAGAAGGTATATCACTATCTACTTCTTTTATTGATTTTTCATATGAAATAAAAAAATATATAGATGATATCATTTAAATAAAATAAATAATTAAAAATATTTATGAAAAAAAAAGCAGATGGGGATTGGGGATTGGGGATTGGGGATTGGGGATTGGGGATTGGGGATTGGG
>JAJMZT010024905.1:0-13504 GCA_023807265.1 Metadinium minorum
AAATCGCCAATCAGCCGGTTTTTAACAAATCAGCTACGCTGCGATGGCTGATTTGGCAAGGGATTGAGCGATATTGGGGATTTGATGACAATCAAAAACCTTAAATTTGAGTGTTCTAAATAGCCTAAGTTAATTTTCTGACTTCATTTAAAATAGCCTAAGCATAATTAAGATTAATCTACTGAAATAGCCTAAGCAAAAATTTTAGAAATTTCCGCTCTTAAAAATGCATGACGTGCATTCTCCTGCATCTCCTTATACCAGAACATCCCCAAATCAATTTGCGGCAGGTCGACAGGCGATTCAAAAATATGCAGCTTCGGGTCAATATGTAAATGTCGCAAAATACTTTCCGGAATAGTCAGTATCGCGGTGTCATGCTGCGCCAGAATTTGTAGGGCAGTGGAATAATGCTGACAGCGTAATAATAGGGTTCGAGACAGCTGATTGCGCTTTAAATAAATATCTTCCAGCAGCAGACCACTACGGCGTGAAGAAACACCAATATGCGGCGCAGACAAATATAATTCTTTATCTATGGATGAACGCTGGCTACAGACCACGAAACGGTCTTGGACCAGCGCCTGAAACTGGATTTTATCGCCCAGCTTGTGTTCCAGATCAATCACAAAATCAATTTGCTGGGTGGCCAGATCATTAATCATGGTTTTACGGTCCAGCTTGCTGCTTAAAAACTGAATCTCCAGATTCAGTTGCTGAAAATGCTGTACCAGTTTGGGAAAAATAATCGGTTCAATTTCATCATGTATGGCAATTTTCAGGGTATGTACCATCGCCGGTTCAAACTGCTGTTTTTGCCGGGCAATATGCTGAATAGACAGCAGTGCAGTTTTAATGGTCGGATAAATCTGCTCGGCAAACGGCGTTGGTAACATCTGATGACCGGTGCGAATGAATAGGTCATCCTGTAACTGTAACCTAAGCCTTTGTAAAGCGTGACTGGTCGCCGACTGGCTGATACATAAGAGCTGCGCCGCTTTGGAAATATTTTTTTGTTCAAAAATCGCAATAAATAGCGGGTAAGATTTCCCGCTTTGTGCAGCAACTGTTTCGACCTTTTAAAAAAGGCAAAACCTATTGGGCGCGGGTCACTGCGGTCAGCGATGGCGATACCCTCACCCTGTACCGTTTTAATTTAAGACGTTCAGAAACCCGCATCCGCTTTGCCTATATTGATGCGCCAGAATCGAGTCAAAGTTATGGTCCGGAAACCCGGCGTCTGGTGAAAACCATGCTGCATCAGAAGGTGGTACGGATCAAAATTACCGATATTGACCGCTATGGCCGCCATGTTGGGGTGATTTATCGCTACCGTAAAAATGTCAATGAAGAACTGGTCAAACGTGGTGCCGCCTGGGTCTATGAAGATTATATTCGTGATCGCAAGCAGCTAGCGCGTATGCGTGCCTTACAGACTCAGGCCAGAGCGCGGAAAAAAGGACTCTGGAAAAGTAGCCGCCCGGTGCGGCCAAGTGTCTATCGCAAACAGAACCGTAAATAAAATGCTCAGGTGAATTTTTAAAGTCCGAAGATGATTCAGCTTAATAAGCCCATTGCACCAGCAAACGAAAAGCTCCGGCAATCAGCGCCAACGCCACAAAACCGGCCAACCAGAGACCAATAAACCACAGCAGCTGTGTACGTTTCATTGCGGCTCCTTGATGACTAAGGGAATAATTGAGCTGTGATAAGGTGCTGCATGTCGATTTTCTTTAATGATAGCCATCATCCCCGACCCGGACTTTATGGCGAAAAATCCAATAGGACATCGCGCTATACCCTAGAATAATCGGAATTAAAATCAGCGCGCCAATGAGAGTAAAACGCTGACTGCTTTCCGGTGCAGCAGCCTGCCAGAAGCTGACCGAGGGCGGAATAATATAAGGCCATAAGCTGATTAAAAAACCGCTATAGGCCAGAAATACCAAGGCCAGCGTATACAAAAATGGGCGAAACTGTTGCTGTTGCCGGCAGGCTTTTAAAGCCAGATAAGTAAAGATCAGCACCAGTATCGGCACCGGAGAGAAATACAGTAGCTGCGGCAGACTAAACCAGCGCTCGGCAATGTGCGGCTGGGTTATCGGGGTATAAATACTGACGGCTGCTAAAACAATCAATAGGCCGATCAGCATCTTCGGCATTAAACGGTACATACGCTGCTGTAGCGCCTGATCGGTTTTTAAAATGAGCCAGCCACAGCCCAGAGTGGCGTACAACATTACCACGCCAGCACCAGTAAACAGGCTAAACGGCGTTAACCAGTCCAAGCCATGGCCCGCATATACCCCCTGCTCGGTACGAATACCCTGAATATAAGCGCCCAAAATCACACCTTGTAAAAAGCTGCTCAAAACAGAGCCACCAATAAAGGCTTTATCCCACCAATGTTTGCTGCTGTTGGCCTTAAAACGGAACTCAAAGGCAACACCGCGAAAAATTAAGGCAATCACCATTAAAATGACCGGTAAATACAGGGCTGAAAGCACCGTGGCATAGGCCAAGGGAAAAGCAGCAAACAGGCTAGCGCCTCCCAGCACCATCCAGGTTTCATTGCCATCCCAAATTGGCGCGACGGTATTCATCATCACATCCCGCTCTGCCTGTTCGGGAAAAAATGGAAATAAAATCCCGATGCCCAAATCAAAGCCATCTAACACCACATACATCAGCACCGCGAAGGCAATAATTCCAATCCACAGCAAAGATAAATCCATCATGGCTCCTGCTCCTGTTTGGGACGCTCGGTGGGCGGGTTGATCTGCTCGGTGACACTGCTTAATGGCCGTCTGGAGGCTTGAGTAAGCTCAGCATCAGAGGCTGATGATGGCGCTGAATGAATCAGTTCCGGCCCTTTGTGCATCAGTCTGAGCATGTAATAAATGCCCATCCCAAACACCACAAAATACACCAGTACAAAAATCATCAAGCTCAGGCCAACCTGCTCTGCAGACACCGGCGATAAGGCATCTTCGGTACGTAACACCCCATAGACCACCCACGGCTGGCGGCCGACTTCTGTGGTAAACCAGCCGGCCAATAAGGCAATAAAACCAGAGGGGCCCATCCACAGGGCAAAACGCTGAAAACGACGATGTTCATATAAACGCTGTCGTTTACGTAGCCACAATCCCCATAGCGCCAGAATCAGCATCAGCACGCCTAAGCCGACCATAATCCGGAAACTCCAGAACACAATGGTCGAATTGGGCCGATCTTCCGGGGCAAATTCTTTTAAAGCGGTCACGGTGCCATCCAGCGAATGGGTCAGAATTACGCTGCCCAAGTTGGGAATCGCCAGCACATATTTGGTTTCTTCGGCCTGCATATCTGGAATACCAAACAGATACAGCGGCATGCCTTTCTCATGATTGGTATTCCAATGCCCTTCCATCGCTGCCAGTTTGGCTGGTTGATGTTGCAGGGTATTCAAGCCATGTAAATCGCCCACCAGCACCTGTAAGGGAGTTAAGATCAGCATCAGCCACAGGGCCATCGAAAACGAGGTTTTTACCAGTGCATCCCGACGGCCTTTAAGTAAATGCCAGGCAGCCGTGGCAGCCACCAGCAAAGCAGAGACCAAAAAGGCGGCAATAGCCATATGCGCCAGCCGATACAGGAATGACGGATTAAAGACAATGGCCCACCAGTCCTGTGGCACCAGAATGCCATTTTCGATGCTGAAACCTTGCGGAGTTTGCATCCAGCTATTGGCTGATAAAATCCAGAACATGGAAATACAGGTGCCAATTGCGACCATTAAAGTCGAGAAAAAATGTGCTTTAGGTCCCACCCGTCCCCAACCAAACAGCATGATGCCGAGAAAACCCGCTTCCAAAAAGAAAGCGGTGAGCACTTCATAGGCCAATAATGGTCCGGTGACACTGCCGGCGATACGGGAAAATTCACTCCAGTTGGTGCCAAACTGATAGCTCATGACAATGCCAGAAACCACCCCCATGGCAAAGGCGACCGCAAAAATCTTGACCCAGAATTTAAACAGGTCCTGATAAATCGGATTACGACTGCGTAACCAGCGCCATTCCAGAATCGCCAGAAAACTGGCCAGACCAATGGAAATGGCCGGAAAAATGATATGAAATGAAACTGTAAAGGCAAACTGAATCCGGGCCAGTTCCAGCGCGGTAAAACCGAGGGTCATCATGCCACCTTTCAAAAGGTCGAGCTGCGCTCAGGGTGTAGAGTTTTAAATATAGCGTTTTGAATTTTTCTCATCGCGCTTCAGCATAGGACGAAGTTGTATAGGCCTTGTGTAGGCTTTTGATCAAGAATCTTTAAGCGAGTAATTTCTGCAACTGATGAGTTTTTTTGGAAGATAGAAGCGCTGATTTTTTATTCTTGCGGTTTATCAGCTGGATAGACAGGACTGGATGAGGGGAATTTTTGTAGTTCAGTTGATTGACCTTAACGCTGCTTAACAAATCTATAGCAATACACGTTGCCCCCTCATCTTTTATCATCTGTTTTTTTGAATCCTTCGCTGGCTTCCCTACTTGAAAAAATTCCGAACAGGCGTACATTAACCTTATTTTAGTTACCCTGGTTAACTATTTTTTTTATGCCAAGCTCTCCCTTAAAATTTCGTACCGCCTTATTACGCTGCGCACGTCTGTTCAGCGATGAAGTTAATACTCTGTTATTGCCGCATCAGCTTAATTATTCCTTGTGGCAGGTGTTATATGTCATTCATTTAAAACAGCAATGTACCCAGGTAGATATTGCCGCCTATTTAAAGGTGTCCAAACCGAGCATCACCAAACGTATTCGGGTGTTGCTTGACTTGGGTTTAATCCATCAGCTTGAAAGTAGCGATAAACGGCAGAAATGCCTGACTTTTAGCTCTCACGGGCAGGAACTTTTCAAGCATTGTTCAAGCCAGATTGATCAGTTTGAACAGCAGCTGCTGCAGTCTTTTGCAGTTGCGGACATCGCCCATACCCGCGAGATCCTTAATCAGCTGAGTGAACAGTTACAACCGACCCTACAAGGTGAAGACAAATGAGTTCAGCACAAGCACCGCTATGGACCAGAAACTTTATCCTGGTCGGCCTGATCAATTTTCAACTGGTACTGATTTTTTATCTATTGGTGATTGTGATTGTCGGTTATGCCGTGGCGGAATTAAATGCCAGCATTGCCGAAGCCGGTTTAATTTCAGGACTGTTTATTGTCGGCACCTTATTTGGCCGTCTGCTGATTGGCAAATGCCTACAGCGTTTCGGTTATCGTAGCACCCTGCTTTTTGGGCTGGCCGGTTTCTTGCTGCTTTCCTTAGGCTATTTTATAGAGATGGGGGTGACTGCCCTGCTCGGCATCCGTTTTATTCATGGCTTTATGATGGGAGTCGTCTCTACCGTACTCGGCACAGTCATCGCACAAACTCTGCCGCCCACCCGCCGTGGTGAAGGTATTGGCTATTACAGCATGAGCAGCACCCTGGGTACGGCGATTGGTCCTTTTGTCGCGATCTGGATGATGCTGCACACCAGTTATCAGACAATTTTTAGCTTATCCAGTGCCTTAGCGCGGGGCTGTCTGGTGGTGGCCTGTTTTATCCGGATGCCGAACCTGCAGCCACCGCGACAGCAGGCAAAGGTTTTGGCTTCTGGACCCAATATCTGGAAAAGAATGCGCTGCCCATTTCCCTGATTATGCTGTTTGCTTCCATCTGTTATTCCGGCGTGCTGTCGTTTATTAACTTTTACGCCAAAGAAATTGATCTGGTCGAAGCCGCGTCCTTATTCTTTTTGATGTATGCCATCGCCATTTTTTTTCGCGTCCATTTACCGGGCGGCTTATGGATCGTAAAGGTGAAAATATCATTATGTATCCCGCCTTTATTGTAATGGCGATTGCCCTGTTTCTGCTGAGTCAGGCGCATAACTCCAGTATGCTGCTGCTTTGTGCTGGCTTGCTTGGTCTGGGCTATGGCAATATTCAATCGGTCTGTCAGACTATTGCGGTCAAAAGTACCTCACTGGAACGTATGGGACTGGCGACTTCGACCTATTTTATCTGTCTGGATGCCGGGCTGGGCTTCGGGCCGTATTTGATCGGAATCGCGCTGAAATCGGTTAGTTATGCGCAGATGTATTTCTATAGTGCCATCGCCGCGCTGCTGTGTTTAGGCCTGTATTATCTGCTGCATGGTCGTCATGCTCAGCAGGTGCAGCCACAGTTATCACGCTAACGAAAGCAACACGCTTAAAACCGCCGGCCAAAGCGCTGGCGGTATTCCATTGGGGTTAGGCCGGTTTTCTTGCGAAATAAACGCCGGAATGAACTCGGATCTTCATAGCCCACCATTTGCATAATCCGGTCAATCGGCTGCTCGGTTTCTTCCAGCCGTTTTTGCGCAGCTTCAATACGAATAGCCTGCACATACTGATTCGGCGCCACATCTAACACTGCTTTAAAACGGCGAATGAGCGTGCGCGGGCTGATATTAAAGCGCGCCGCCACATCTTCCATATTCAAGTTTTCACTAAAATGCTGCTCCAGCCAATGCTGGATTTCTTTTACCAAACCATCCTGATGTGGCTTGCTCATACGCATCAAGGAATAGGACAACTGGTTGTCACGGCGAAAATCCAGCACAAAGGATTTGGCCGTCTGAATGGCAATTTCAAAGCCATAAAAACGTTCAATTAAATGTAGCCCCAAATCGAACCAGGCCAACCCGCCACCGGCACAATAGACATGATCGGACTGGGTAATCAGGCGATCCGCCTGCAAATGGACCTCCGGATAGCGCTGCTGGAACTGATCTTTAAAACCCCAATGCGTGGTGGCACTGCGGCCCTGTAAAATTCCGGCTTCGGCCAGAAAAAAATTCCCGGTACAGTTTCCGGCAATCAGGCATTGGGCTTGATCGGCCTGTTGCAGAACATTCATGAGAGACTGATTTTTTTCCAGAATCTGCTCGATGGAACCGGCCAAAGTCGGAATCACCAGCAAATCGGCCTGCTGGATTTCACTATAGGCCAGATGCGCCTCAATGCGTAAACCATTACTGCATTGCACCGTTTTTCCCTGTGGCGAGGCAATCTGCACCTGAAACAAACGCTGAATGTCCTGTTTCTGAATCCGGTTCCAGCTAATGCCGGCCAGACTGAATAAATCGGCCACACCGGTTATAGCCGAAGCCAGTGCGCCATCATAAGCTAGAATAAAAACCCGCTTCATGCTTTCTTCCAAATGTCGTTTTTAGCTCCTTGAGTGTCATTATTGACAATTTATCTGCCAATACAAGTCTTGTTAAGCTAGTGACAATCAATAAAAACAGCCAACGGCATCCCATGACCGCACTCATCAATCAAAAAGATCTGGATTTTTTACTCTATCAGGTATTTTCAGCCGAACAGCTGACCCAGCTGGAACGTTATCAGGAACATGACAAAGCCACCTTCGACAGCATTTTAGATACGGCGCGCGGCATTGCAGCAGACTATTTTGCCCCACACAATGCCAAAGGTGATGCGCAAGAACCGCATTTTGATGGTACACAGGTACATACCATTGCCGAAGTGAAACAGGCCTGGCAACAGTTTGCCCAGGCCGGTCTGTTATGTGCCCAGCATGATTATGATCAGGGCGGTATGCAGCTTCCCACACTGATTAATATGGCTGCCAATGCCTATTTTATGTCGGCCAATCCTGCCACCGTGGCTTATTCGTTTTTAACCGCCGCCGCAGCGAATCTGATTCAGGCCTTCGGTACCGAGCAGCAGAAACAGACCTTTGTCCCGTCGATGTTCAATGGCCGCTTTTCCGGCACCATGGCCATGACCGAGCCGAATGTCGGTTCCTCTCTGGGTGATCTGACCACCAAAGCCATTCCACAAGCTGATGGCAGCTACAAAATTAAAGGCCAGAAAATGTTTATTTCTGGGGGTGATCAGGACATTACTGAAAATATTGTGCATCTGGTGCTGGCGCGGATTCAGGATGCGCCACAAGGTGTCAAAGGCATTTCCCTGTTTATTGTGCCGAAATTCCTGACCAATGAAGATGGCACGCTGGGTGAACGCAATGATGTCAAACTGGCTGGCCTGTTACATAAAATGGGCTATCGCGGGACAACATCGACTGTGCTGAATTTTGGTGAAAATAACCAATGCTTAGGCTATTTGATTGGTGAAGCCAGTCAGGGCCTGAAATATATGTTCAAAATGATGAACGAGGCGCGTGTCGGTGTCGGACTGGGCGCCGCAATGATTGGTTATCGCGGTTATTTGGAGTCGCTGGAATATGCCAGAAACCGTCCGCAAGGCCGACTGGCCAGTGAAAAAAATAGCGACAGCAAACCGGTCAATATTATTGAACATAGCGATGTGAAACGGATGCTATTAGCGCAAAAGGCCTATGTAGAAGGTGCTTTGGCACTGTGCCTGTTTGCCGCACGACTGATTGATGAACATCAGGCGGGTGGCTTGGAAGATAGCGCCATTCTGCTCGATCTGATCACGCCTGTGGTCAAGTCCTTCCCCTCTGCCTATGGCCCGAAAGCCAATGATCTGGCAATTCAGGTGCTCGGTGGTGCCGGCTATACCCGTGATTATCCGGTAGAACAGTATTATCGGGATAACCGCTTAAATCCGATTCATGAAGGCACTTTTGGTATTCAGTCACTGGATTTACTCGGGCGTAAATTATGGCAGCACAATGGCAAAGGCTTAAATCTGCTAATGCAACGCATCAACACCACGCTGGAACAGATTCAGCATCCGGCCATTCTGGATCTGTCCAGCAAATTCTGCAAACATCTGGCTACGGTACAAAGCACCACACAAAAACTGGGACAAGCGCTTATGCAAGGTCAAACCAATGAGGCTTTGGCCAATTCTGCCCTGTATTTAGATATGATGGCTAAAGTGATTATTTCCTGGTTATGGCTGGATATGGCCAACAAGGCGCAACAGCAGTTTGGCCAGTCTGAGTTGGCAGAAGATCAGCAATTTTTAGCAGGCAAGTTGCAAGCGGCGCGCTATTTCATTCGCTGGGAATTACCGGAAATTGAACATCAGGCCAAATTACTGAGTGAATTTGATGATACCTGCCTGTCGATGCACAGTGACTGGTTTTAAAACCGGATGATGGAAAGCAGGTTTTAAATATCTACCTTCTAAAGAAAATCCCCATGTAGTTTATTACATGGGGATTTTTTATATACTTCTAGAATGCAGATGCCGTTTAGAATTGTGCATTCAAGACATTGGCCGCCACTTTACCCTGCCACAATTCACGTAGGGTCGGTAAATAGAATTTTTCACCCAGCTCGACCAGCTCGGCATCAATTTGCGCATGAACTTCATGCATAAACAGATAGTCCAGCTCTACCGTCGCCAATTGGCTTTGTGATTTTTTATAGTCCTGACGTTTTTGCTGTGCTTGCTTCACCAAACGGTCTGCAAAAGCGCGATCTTTATATTTCGCAATAGCATTTAAACGCAGCTCAATCAGGCCCCAACCACTGAGCAGCAATTTAAACAATTCCAGATCTGCCGTGGTTGATTCCCAGGTCATGTCTTCCAGGTTTTCATTTTCAGGCAGCACCGGCAGCAGCAACTCCATCACACTTGGGAAAATTTTCTTAAAATTTAAAATAAATTTAACAGGATGCTCACCCGGATAATCGGTAAATTGCACCTTTTTCTGAACATCCGTTAAATAGATATCAAGCATTGAAAATTTTCCTAGATAGATTGCTGTTTTACAAAGCTTTATTTCTTAGCTTGTAAAACTGTAATAAAAAACGAATCGCATTTTAGCAATTATGACATCTTATTCAATGTTATTTAAGCCATGTGTCTACATGAGGACGGCTTTAGCTCTAAAATTCTTCAATCTGGAAAGATGACTTTAAACGGTTCGAAGGCTTTTAACTTTTTAAAAACTTTGATTCGGGGCTAGTAGATGGTTCTTTTCTTTATTGGGTTCTTGAGTTTGAATCTTATATTAATCAACATCTAGTTAGTAGTTAGTAGTTCAATAAGCACGAACACTCCATATTAAAATGACACACTGTTTGCCTTCAATGCACTCTCATCTATTATGCTGAGATATCTCAGACTTAAAAAATAACGATGCTTTTTCTTATTGCGATCCTATTTTTAGTTTTTATTCTCTATTACTACAGGCTTGATCAGGCCAGCTCGATGAGCAGCGAGTTTGTATTCTACCTTTGCCTTTCATTAATCATCCTCTGCATCGTGAACGCCTGGCGTGTGTTGACTTAAGCATCGAGTAAGCATCAAAAAAACCTTCTCATCTCCCAGCGATCACAACACTGCGTATAGCGTGACCCTCTAGTTATACCTATATTTTTTCCTTTCACAAGCGGTTCATAGTACAGGTATATCATCACGGGATTAAAAAAATTAATGTGAGATGTATCGTGAAATACGGAATTTTAATTGTTCTACTGTTAAGCTGTGTAGTCAGCAGTGGCCTGAGTTTCTGGGTTGGATTCAAGGCAAATGATTCATTATTATTGATCATTGGCGGACTGCTTGTTTTTGCATCAATCTTGATTGCCCTTGAAATTAAAAAAGTCAAAAAAGATCCGTTCTAAGCCAAGCCGGCAATTTTTCTATGCTCTATGGATGCGGGTATAGCGCCTATTCACGCTCTTTTAGACAATCCTGACAGCGCCGAATTTCTTCATCATCACCCGTGTATTCGACTTCAGTTGCGCCATGAAAGCTAAACAGACAAAGAAGGAACTGGATCATAATATTCTGCTCTTAATAATCTGCCTCCTGTTCTGGAGGACGGCGTTGGGAGAAAATCAGAAGTTAGCCCTGATACAAATTTTATATAAATAGAAATTTTCAAAAGTAATTCACAACTATTATTAATTTTTAAACTCATAATAAGTAAATAATATAAATGGATAATAATAATAATGAATTTTCATTAATAGATATAGAAAATCAAAACCTGAATACCTCATTAGAATTATTCGAAATTATAAAAGAAACTGCATTAGAATATTGCCTATATTTTAAAAAATATAAAGAAATAACAGGGATGTATTTTGAAAAATTATCAAAATTATCTTATAACAAAAAAGAAACAAAAATAAAAAATAAAAATATAAACATTTCTCCAATTTTTTCTTTATTAAATAAGGTGCCTGAATTAATAGAACAACAAATAAAAGGGTTAAAAAATTTTGTTGAAAGTTTAGGATTAACAATAAAACAATTAGAAGAAGTATTAAAAAACGAATTAAACTCATTAGAAGAGCCAAAAAAATCTTATGAAGAAAATAAGAAAAAATATTTAAAAACTAGAATAAAGCATAAGAAATTAATGGATATTTTTTCTTCTTTAGAAAAAAAAATAATAAAATGCCAATTAACAAAGAAAGAAAAAGAAAATAAAGATTTAAAAGAAAATCTTGATGTAAGTATAAATGAAACAAAAAATATTGAAAAAGATTTTTTAAATATAAATAAAGAAGGAGAAAATTTTCATAAAATATTTCAAGACGAATCCATTAATAATATTAATATAATAAAATCAAGAATAAGAACAATATTACAAAATTTAAATAATAATATAATATTTTTTTTAACCTATTTTAGTGAATGTTATGCTCCTTCTGTCTCTTTTATTCAAAAAGAAATAGAAAATTACATAAATCCAATTAATACACAAGAATTAATTAATAAAAATATGCTATTAAAAATTTTACCATTAGAAGAATTACCTTCAGTTGGATATAATGTTCAAATTTTAGATAAAATAAATTTAGATCAATTATCTTCTAGTATGGATGAATCAGATTATGAAGAAGTTAAAAAAAGCCATTTTTTGAATTCAAAATCTAATTATATAAATGATGATGATAATATTTTAAAATTAAGAAATGTTGATATATTAGAAATAGTTAAACAATTATATAATAATTTTAAAATGATTAATAAAAAATATGATATTAATTTTGAAGAAGAGAAAATTGAAATGAAAAATTTAACAGATAAGCTAATAATGATGAAAAAATATAAAAAAAAATATATTGATTATGAAGAAAAAATAAATGATAAAGAAAGAGATAAATTATTATTGTTAATTAAAAAAAAAGAAAATAAAACCTTATTTCTTAAAAGATTAAATAAGATTAGGTCTTATGGAAAATTCGAGTATGAAAAAAATATATTTGATGATATTGTCAAAATATTTTTAATTTTATTAGATCAAATTCAAATAGATAAGGACGTTTGTTCATTTCAATTATGTGTAACATTATCCCAAACTTTTTATACTGTTGAAGATGGGCATAAAATTTATATATTTAAAAATATAAAATTTCATCAAATATTTCATTCTAAAGAAATATGGAAAATGTGTTTAGAATATTATATTCAGAAAGAAAAAGAAAAATTTAGTCAATTAAACCAAAATTTAAAAATTAAAAAAAGTATTAATAAAATTAATGAAATGATTTTTTCTCAAATTCTTGTTTATACTAATAATATGATTATATTTGAATTAGATATTAATATTATTGAAACAATTATATTGGAAATTTTGAATAAATATAATTTAGATGAAAATTCTAAAAAAATCATCTTAACTTTAATTGAAAATAAAAAAAGTAATAATATGGATGAAAAAGGTAAAATAAATCAAAAAGATAATATTATTAAAGACCCTAATAATAATGATGATTTAGATAGTAATACAAATAATAATATAGAAGATAAAAATAAAAAAAATAATATACATAAATCAAACAATAATAATAAAATGGAAGAAAAGAATGAATAATAGTAAAGCAAATTTTAATAATTAAAATTTGAAGAATTTAAAAAATTCACAAAGGAATGCTTTGTTTAGATAATTATAAAATAAAAATATTGAAAAAATAAAGGATTAAATAGTCATTTAAACACTTGAAAAATATAAATATTAATTATTTTACAAAATTTATCATCCTAATATTATATATAAACCTTCGAAAAATCTTATCAGATGAAGATAAATGTACAATAATTCGGAATTATCAAAAATGCCCTGAGCAAATTAAATGCGAGAAATGTGAAAGTAAATATAAATTAAATGAAGACCAAACAAAATGTAGTCTTGATTTCTCTGCTGGTAGTTTAAATAAATCATCATCTGCAGCTCAAAGTGTATTTGGTTCTTCATCTAAACATTCATCACCTAAAACTCAAAGTGCATCCGGATCAAAATCTTCTCAAGCTTCTATTCAAAAATCTTCAAATGCTCCTGTTTCATCTGAAGGAGAGAATAAAGAATAACAAAGAAGTCTTTCGAAAATTTATAACATATCTAATAATTTGATTTTTATTAATTTATTTAAATATATTAAAAAAATTATCATTAATAAAAATGCATAAATAATTATAATATAATATTTTATTTATATTTATTATCTAATTTTTTTAATGGGGATTGGGGATTGGGGATTGGGGATTGGGGATTGGGGATTGGG
>JAJMZT010024906.1:0-13503 GCA_023807265.1 Metadinium minorum
CCCAATCCCCAATCCCCAATCCCCAATCCCCAATCCCCAATCCCCATTTTTTCTCTTAAATTAAATATTTAATAATTATATAATTAAAAATTAATTATTTAATGAAAATTTAAAAAAATAATAAAATAATTTAATAATATTTTTTTTTTTATTATTAAAAATTATAAATTAAATTTAATAATTAACACCCAATAGAATTGCCATAAAATATTTATTTTTAATATATATTAATTAAATACTTTTTATTTTTTAACAATAACAGTTCCTTTAATAGTATGTGTCTTTTTAAAGTAATTAATAACAATTTGTAAATATTTTATCCATCTATCGACTTCCTTTTCATTTTCGCACTCAACATTAATTGATTTTGTTCCATCTACAGTAGTAGGTCCAATAATTGAAAAGCAAATTTCTGGTGGTGGTATTTTTCGGAATAGTCCTTTACTCTTTTTGAATGCATCAGTACCATGTCCTTTTAATATTTTTTTAATTGTTGGAGTATCAATAATATATTTTGGTTTTGGTGGTAAATTACTCTTTGGTTTTTTAGCTGAAACTTTCATTAGATCTTGGGAAAATATAAGTTGCATGTCTTTGATATCTCCATGGTCATTAATTACTTTTACTTGTTTACCATTTGTCAAAAAGTTTCTTACTTCTGGAGGGATAGGTTCGATAATCTTAATTTCATCGACTCCGATAGAATTAGGATCTTCTAATTGTACTTTGCATAAATTACAGGTGAATAATAATTGCCTTCCTTCAAATTCTAATTTTTTATCATATGGTCCCATTTTTTTAATTATTCTATTAATTAAATCAGGTACTTTTTTATCTTGTAACATTTTTTTATATTCATCACTTGTATTTGCTATGTTTTTAAACATATTAAATACATTTGAAATTAATTCAATATTTGAATCATTATTATTTAATAAGCTAATACAAGCATCAATACCATTATATTGAACAAATGGTGGAATACAATCTTTATTCATACATAAATTATTTAATAAAGGCACAATTAATTTTCCTTCGTCGTTATATCCTTTTTCAATTAAATCTCCAATTAAATTACCCATTAAATCATCTGCAACCTTAGGACAATTTTCTTTTTCTGAAGATAATGTATTTAATAATTTGAATATTTCAGATTTTAATGGTATAACATTTTCTTTTAATGAATCGCTAAATAATGTATTTTCTAAAGTATCTTTCATTGCATCTAATAATCCATTACGGAGTATAGCAGTAGAAAATACATTATTTTTAGCAAATGAGGATAATATTTTATATCCATTTTCTTGTATTTCTGGATTATCTTTATATAATTTCAATAAATTTAAAACATTTGGTACAGTCTCATCAAATGTTTCATCAACTAAGTATGGCTTTTTCTCTAAAGCATCATTCATTAATTTTAATGATAATAAAACTAAATCTGGATTATAATCTTGAGCCTTCATATTTTCTGGAATTAAATCATAGAATTTTTTTGTATACTCTTTTCCTTTATTATCATCTTTTAAATTTTTAGCTAAAGCTCCTGCTATACAGTTTATATTTGTTAAAATTTCTGGATTAGAATAATAACTTGATTGCAAATTTTTACATAATTGATAAGTTTTAGGCAAATCTACTTTTGAAATATTTTTTTCAATTTCGGAAAGATGATTCTTTAAAGCATGTAAAGCAGTTTTTAAATAATCTGTTTCATTATTTTTATTTTCTAAAGTTTTATTTATAGTATCTCCAAATGTGGTTTTAGTTGCTAAATAATCATTTGAACTTGGAGGAACGGTTATTAGCTCTAAAGTTTCAGCACAATTCTTCATTATATTTCTAACTGTTTCAGAAGGTGTGAAATCTTCAGGGTTTTCTTCATCTTCAGCTCTATTTAAAGAAGCTAGAGTTTGTTTTCTCTTTAATTCAGCTTCTTTTTCTTCTTCTGTTCTTGGTTCGACTATATTATTAAAATGATCAAGCATTTTTATTGTGTTATCTGTTATTCCCATTCTATTAAATTTATCAACATTATTCATATCATTATGAACTAAACTGTTATATAATTTTGATAAATTTTGACAAGTCCTAAGATATCCATTATCATCTTCTTCATTATTATCTTTATTCTCTTCATATTTTTCTGGACCTTCTTTAACAATATTAGACACTTTATCATTTAGTTTTTTCATAAGTCCACAATCTAAAGCTTCTTGGCCATTTCTTGGGTTATCTTTTGATAAAGTACTTAAAAGATTTAAGCATGAATTTAAGTACCCATGATTGTTGCTAAATTTATCAATATCATCATTCATTGATTTAATTAAATCTAAGCCATCAACTCTTGCTTTTAATCTATTAGTATATAATATATTTGCAATATCTAATACTTTACCCATTAAGGCTGGATTTCTATCATTTAAACTAGTGCTTTTATTCATAATTTCAAATGTTGAATCTAAAATTTCTGGAGGTATTTCTTCTTTATTTGGAGTATTTTTTATATAATTTTTAGACATATTTAATATTGCATCTAATAAATGTGCATTACCTGTTTTTTTTCCTAAAGTTAGCATATTTTTTAATCCCATTTTTTTAAATATTGTGTCAAATGCATTTTTATTTTTGCATAAATTAGAAAATATTACATTATCATATGCAAATAGTTTTTCTATATCACTATTGGCTGCAATTAATTCTGGTTTTCCATATAATTTTGTAACTTCATCTATTGTTGAATCAAATACTGGAGATTCTGATATTATTGGAATTGCATTTTCACTATTTGAGCATGCTTGCAAAACATTTTTACCATCTATAGAAAATCCGAGATTTTTATTATTTAAATCAGGTTCATCATTTTTAAATAATTTATAATCATCATCTAATTTTTCCATGAAATTCATGAAACCTCCTTCTAAAATGGGTTTATGATTATCTGGAGCCAATGATAATTTTTTTAATAAGTTAAGACATTTATGAACATTATCAGCTCTTTCTATGTTTAATTCAGGTTCATCACTTGTCTTCATATCATTATAATTTTTACGTAATAAGGATAAAATTTTATTTAAATCATTTGAAATTTCTGGATTTTGTTTGCTGCTTAAGGATGATTTTACTTTTTCATTATCAGCTTGATGGAGCAATAAGGCGCTAGAAACAAATGACATTTTTCTTAAGGAAGAAGCATCCTTCAAAAAGTCATTTTGAGGTTTTCCATCTCCAAATGGATTTTTTAATTTTCCTGGAGTTCGCCCACCGTCATCATCTGCTCTTTTTCCCATGTCACCAAATCTATCGTCTTTTAATTTACCTGGAATTGGTCTATTTCTATCTCCTCCTTTGTTTTGGCCATCAAATGGATTTTTTAATTTTCCAGGTATTGGCCTATCATCATCTTCTGCTCTTTTTCCCATATCACCGAATCTATCATCACTTAATTTTCCTGGTCTATACAAACTGGCATATTTAAGTAAAACTTTTTTATGATTATCGAAGCAATCACCAACCCTTTTTTCTAAATCTGATAATTTCTGCTTATCTTCTTTTACTTCTTCTTTTTCTTTTTTTGATTTATTTGCTTCCTTTATTTGTGCTATAATTGGATTTAAAGGTTCGCTTAACTTTGGGTCCAAATTTTTATATAAATTTGCTAATTTATTTACATCATCTTCATTTAATATATCTCCTTTTGTTAAGGCTTTATAATTATTTCTATCTTTTAATATATTGCATAAAGTATCAACTTCAGTTTCGGCAATTTCTCTTCCCCCATCATCTAAGGACTTAACTGGATTTCTGATAATTGTATGTAATAAAGCTTTCATTCCTTGTGGATCATTATTAATCATATTTTCAATATTATAATTTGATTTTGATGCATTATTAATGAGATTTGCAAGATTTCCTCTCTTTTTATATGTTACACTTGGATCAGTATAATCTTTTTTAATTTTACTCCATATATTTGGATTTTTCATTATTTGTTTCATTAATCCTGGGAATTTGGATAAATAAGTTAATGTTTGCATATTTAAATCTTTTATTTCTTCATCTTTATCTCCATTCTCTATTAAATCTTTCATAGCAAAATCAAGTAAATTTTGAGCTATTTCATTTTCTCCATTATCTAATCTTTTTGATAAATAATATGGTATTTCTCTCAATTTTTTATCATCTATATCTTTATTTTTCATAGCATCATCTAGTTTGTTAAGTAATTCAATTGTATTACTAGAATTATTTGGGTCTAATAATTGATTATTATCATCATTTCTAACAGCATTATTTAATAAACTCCATAATTTATTAACTCTTTTTTTAATTAAATCGACTTTTTTTTTATCTCTCTCATGGTTAAGAATGTCATCTCTTGATAAATCATCTAAGAGATTAAGACAAACATCACATATATTTTTTGTTGCATCTGCTTTAATATCAGCATCTTCATCTGTTCTATAATATTGATCTACACCATTTAAAATAGTATCTAAATTTTCTTCTTTTTCTTTTTTTATATCGGGATATTGCCCTGCTGCTGAATTATTTATTTCTTTATGCCAATCATGCATGAATGGAACAGCCTTATTAAATAAAGTATTTAAATGTGCTAAATAATTCTCTGTTACTTCTAATTTTTCTCCTTCTTCATTGTGTGAAGCTTGGTCTTCGAATTTACCTAATTGATCCATCAATTTATTCATTTGATGATTATATTGCTTTACAAAAATATAATTTTCTGGAGTATAAACAGGATCAGCTAAAACTTCTAAATTATTTACAAATTCAGTATTAACAGGATCTTCTGGAGATAAAACTCCACTTAATAAATTATTATATTTTTCAGTGTCTTCATCTCCTTTTTTTTTTTTTCCTCCATATTTATTTAATCCTGGATCTTTACTGCCTCCTTCTGGCCATTTGTTTTTTAACTTTCCTGGAATTGGACGGTTTTTATCTCCTTTACCTTGGCCATCAAATGGATTTTTTAATTTTCCTGGAGTTCTTCCACCGTCATCATCAGGTCTTTTTCCCATATCTCCGAATCTATCATCATTTAATTTACCAGGTCTATATTTTCCATCACTTCTTGCAGATTGCTCTACAATATAATTATAAAGTTTTGCTAAAGATAAAACTACTCCTTCATCATATTTTTCTTTTTCTGGCAAAGAATTAATATTAAATGGTTCTAATAAAGTTGGATTATCCCTATCACTTTTACTTAATAAGTTTTTGTTGTTATTTAATTCATTTATTTTGTTTACTTTATCATCTAATATTTTATCAATAACAGGCTTATATTCTGAATTTATACGATTGAAGAATGAACATATTTCAGGATTAGCATCAGCATATAAATTTTTGAAAGCTTCTGGCTCAGTAGCAAGAGATATATAAGTTAATAATTTATTTTTATCTTGAATATCTCCTTCAGGGCCCTTACCTTTATTAGTTTTCTTTTTATCATCTCCAGGTTTTGGTTCATCAGTTTGTTTCTTCCTTCCTGGAATTCTATTTTTATCTCCTGGTTTTCCTTGTCCCTCATTTGGAATTTTTAATTTGCCTGGAATTGGTCTATTTCTATCTCCTCCTTTACCTTGGCCATCAAATGGATTTTTTAATTTTCCTGGAGTTCTTCCACCGTCATCATCAGGTCTTTTTCCCATATCACCAAACCTATCATCGTTTAATTTACCTGGATTTTGTCTATTTCTATCTCCTCCTTTACCTTGGCCATCAAATGGATTTTTTAATTTTCCTGGAATTCTTCCACCATCATCATCAGCTCTTTTTCCCATATCACCAAACCTATCATCATTTAATTTGCCTGGAACAGGATTATTTTTTCTGAAGGCTCCTTTTAATTTTTTTCCATTTTTATCAAATATTTCATTATTTGGTAAATTAGAAATTATTTTTGCATATTTTTTATCTAATCTATTTCCATTTTTATCATATGCATCAACACCTGGTATATCAGATAGTAATTTTCTATATGTTCCATTTAATTTATTACCAAATCTATCATATACATCATCTTTTGGAGAATCTGCTAATATTCTTTTATAGGTTCCATCCAATTTTTTCTTATTCTTGTCATATAATTCTTCTTCTGGAGTATTATCTTCATTAGGTACAAATCTACCTTGCAATTTTTTTCCTTCTTTATTATAACCCTCAAAGCCTGGCTCACCATCTTCAGCTTTTCTAAATGTTCCGTCTAATTTATTTCCATTTTTATCATATAATTCTTCACTTTGTGTATCTGGCTCAACTTTTCTAAATAATCCAAAGGCCTTATTTCCTTTTTTATCAAACACTTCTTCTGTAGGTATATTTGATACAATATCTACATATTTTCCATCTAAAAGATTTCCATTTTTATCATATAATTCTTCTCCGGGAATATCTGATAAAGCTTTTCTATATTTATTATCTAATTTATTACCTTTTTTATCAAATAATTTCTTCATTTGGATCATCATCTAAGAATTTTTTATAAGTTCCATCTAATTTATTTCCATTTTTATCAAATATTTCAACACTTGGACCATCTGAATCAACTCTTTTATATGTTCCATCTAATTTATTTCCGAATTTGTCATATAATTCAAATCCTTGTTCATCTTTATTGGCTTTTATATATGAACCATGTATTTTATTTCCTAATTTGTCATAGGCATCTTCAACTGGAGTATCTGGTTCTATTTTTCTATAAATAGCATTTGTTTTGTTTTGATTTTTACCAAATATTTGCTCTTGAGGTATATTAGATATAACATTTGCATATTTATCATCTAATTTATTTTTATTTTTATCATAAACATCAATGCCCGGAAGGTCTGATTCTACTTTTCTATATACTCCATCTATTTTATTTCCATATTTATCATATAAATCTTCTTTTGGAGCATCATCTATAACTTTTTTATATGTTCCATCTAATTTTTTTTTATTTCTATCAAATAATTCAAAGCTTGGAGAATCTTTTTCTAATTTTCTATAAGTTCCTGCTAATTTATTTCCATTTTTATCATAAATTTCATCTCCTGGTTCTCCATTAACAGCTTTTTTAAATGTTCCATCTAGTTTATTTCCATATTGGTCATATGCTTCATCATTAGGGACATCAGATTTTATTTTTGAATATTTGCCATCTAATTTTTTTCCATTTCTATCATAAATTTCTTCACCTGGTTTTCCAGAATCAGCTTTTACATAAACTCCATCTAATTTATTTCCATTTTTGTCATACCCTTCTTCATATGGTTTATCTGAGTCAACTTTTCTGAATAATCCTAAAGCTTTATTTCCATTTTTATAAAATACGTCTTCACTTGGAATATCTGATACAACATTTACAAATTTTCCATCTAATTTATTTCCATTTTTATCAAAAGCATCAATTCCAGGAACATCAGATAAAACCTTTCTATAATGTGAATCTAATTTTTTTCCATTTTTATCATACACTTCTTTATTAGGTTCATCTAATAGGACTTTTTTAAATGTACCATCTAATTTATATCCATCTTCGTCGAGTAATTCTTCATCTCCTTCAGTTTCTGGTTCGTCCTTTTTATAAATTCCATCAATTTTATTTCCATTTTTATCATAATATTCTTCTTCAGGAAGACTTGATACAACATTTATATATTTATCATCTAATAGATTTCCATTTTTATCAAATAATTCTTCAGCAGGTAAATCTGATAACACTTTTCTATAAGTTCCATCTAATTTATTTCCTAATTTATCAAAAACTTCATTTGGTGCAGGATCTCCCACTACTTTTTTATATTTTCCGTCTAATTTTTTTCCATTCTTGCCGAACAATTCTTCACCAGGAGTATCATTTTCAACATTTCTATATTTTCCTTCTAATTTTATTCCGTCTTCATCATATATTTCTTCTCCTGGGGCATCATCTTCAACTTTTTTGTATGTTCCTTTTAATTTATTACCATTTACATCATATGCATCAACTCCAGGAATTTTCGGCTCAACTTTTCTAAATACACCAGTTACTTTGTTTTTATTCTTATCATATAATTCTTCCATTGGAACACAAGAAATTGGACTTATATATTTTCCATCTAATTTATTTCCTTTTTGATCGTATAAATCAATTGGTTTTATCGGAGAATCAATTTTTCTAAATGTTCCAGATAATTTATTTCCTAATTTATCATAAACTTCTTCTGGGGGTTTATCTGTTACTAATTTTTTATAAGCTCCGTCTAATTTTTTACCATTTTTATCAAATAATTCTTCACTTGGCTCAGTTTCATCGTCTTTTTTATATTTAGAATATAGCCTATTTCCAAATTTATCGAAAATTGCATTTTCTGGTTCTTCAGAATCATCTTTTTTAAATGTACCATCTAGTTTATTTCCATTTTTATCATATACATCCAATAAAGGAGTATCAGAGTCAACTTTTTTATATTTAGCACGCAATTTATTTCCTTTTTTATCAAATATTGGAATTGAAGGCTCCTCTTGGCATTCTGCAAATATTCCATCTAATTTATTTCCATTTTGATTATATCCTATTATTGGCTCGACTCCTGTTTCATCTTTTTTATATGTTCCATCTAATTTATTTCTATTTTTGTCATAAGCATCAAAGCCATCTGTATCAGAATATATTTTAATAAATTTTCCGGCTAATTTACCTCCTTTTTTATCAAATAATTTATCACCAGGAATTTCTTCAGGTTCAGCTTGTCTATATAATCCTAATATTTTATTTCCTTTATTATCATATAATTCAATTGGTCGCTTTGCTGATATTTTTTTATATGTACCATCCAATTTATTTCCATTTTTATCATATAATTCTTCCCCTGGGACATCTGGATCATTTTTTCTAAATAATGAATCTAATTTATTTCCATTTTTGTCATAAACTTCATCTCCTGGAATACTAGAAGGAATTTTTACATATGTACCATCCAATTTCTTTTTATTTTTATCATATAATTCATACCCCTTTTTACTTGGCAAAAGTCTTATATAATTATCTCCTAATGGATTTCCATTTTTATCATATATTTCTTCACCTTTAATATTTGGATCAACTTCTTTAAATATGCCATCTAATTTATTTCCAAATTTATCATATGCTTCTTCTCCAGGAGAATCAGATTCTATTTTAACATATGCTTCTTTTAATTTATTTCCATTTTGATCATAAGCTTCAGATTTAGGGAATTCTGGCTCAACTTTTTTATATTTTCCATCCATTTTTTTTCCATTTTTATCATAAATATCAACATCAGGGACATTACTATCATCTTTTTTATAAATTCCATTTAATCTATTTTTATCTTTATCTGTTAACAAGGTTTGTGGTAAACATGAAATAACATTAATATAAGGATCACTTAATTTATTTCCATTTTTATCATATACTTCAACTCCTGGAAGATCAGATTCAAGTTTTCTATATACTCCATCTAACTTTTTGCCATTTTTATCATAAATTTCTTTCACAGGTTTATCTGAAACAACTTTTCTGTAAGTTCCACCTAATCTTTTTTTATTTTTATCATATAATTCAATACTTGGAGGCTTTGAATCAGTCTTTTTAAATGGCCCTTTTTTTTTATTTCCATTTTTATCAAAAACATTCGGTTTACCTAATTTTCTTCCTCCGCCATTATTTTTATCTGGTCCTTTTCCAGATGGCCCAAATCTATCCTTTAATTTTCCAGGAAGAGGCCTATTGAGTCCTCCTTTTCCACCTTTATCTCCAAATCTATCCTTTAATTTGCCAGGTAACCTTTCATTTCCTTTTCCTCCTTTTCCTTTATCACCAAATCTATCTTTTAATTTGCCTGGCAAAGGCTTTTCTTTAACATTTCCAGGTTCTTTGAGATTATTTGGATTAACTTTCCTAAAAATACCATTTAATTTTTTTCCATTTTTATCACATGCTTTATCATTTGGTAAGCTTGATACTACACTTACATATTTATCTTTTAATTTATTCATGTTTTTATCATATACTTCAATTCCAGGAAAATCTGATTCAAGCTTTTTATATTTACCATCTAATTTATTTCCATCACTATCATAAACTTCTTCAATAGGCTGATCAGATATTACTTTTTTATATGTTCCATCTAATTTATTTCCATTTCTATCAAATAATTCTTCTCCACTATCTGAATCAACATTTCTATAAACTCCATCAAATTTGACTCCATTCTTATCATATATTTCAATACCAGGAAGCCCAGATTCAGAGTCAACTTTATAAAAGGTTCCTTCTAAATAATTTCCTAATTTATCATATACATCTTCATCAGGAACGCCAGATTCAACTTTATTATAAGTATCCGGCAATTTATTACCATCTTTATCATATATTTCATCTCCAGGGGCATTTGGCTCATTTTTCTTATAAACTCCTTTCAATTTATTTCCATTTGTATCATAACCTACAGTATAAGGAGTATCATTTTCAATTTTTCTAAATATTCCTTCAACTTTATTTTTATTTTTATCATATAATTCTTGTGTTGGAATATTTGATACAGAATTAATATATTTTCCATCTAATAAATTACCATTTTTATCATATAGTTCTTCTTCTGGAATATCTGAAATTACTTTTCGATATGTATCATCTAATTTAACTCCATTTTTATCATATAATTCTTGGCTAGGAGTATCAGAAACAATTTGTTTATAGGTTCCATCTAATTTTTTTTTATTCTGATCATATAATTCTATTTGAGGTACTAATTCAAGTTTTTTATATGCTCCATCCAATTTATTTCCAGCCTTATCAAATATTTCAATTCCTGGTTCATTGGAATCAACTCTTTGATAAGTTCCATCCAATTTATTTCCAAATTTATCATAAGCTTCATCAACTGGAGTATCTTCTTCAACTTTTCTATATATTGCTTTTACTTTATTTCCTTTTTTATCGAATATTGGCTCATTTGGAATACTTGATATTAAATTTAAATATTTATCATCTAATTTTTTTCCTTTTCTATCAAATACTTCAATCGCTGAAAGATCACCTTCTAATTTTCTATATACGCCATCTAACTTATTTCCATATATATCGAAAACTTCATCTGGTGCAGGGTCAGATACAACTCTTTTAAATGTACCATCAAACTTACATCCATCTTCATCATATAACTCCTCACCAGGAGTATCATTTTCTATATTTCTATATCTTCCATCATATTGATTTCCAAATTTATCGAATACTTCTTCACCTGGCTTAGAGGGATCATCTACCTTTTTAAATGTTCCTTCTAATTTATTTCCTAATTTATCGTATATATCATCAACTGGTAAATCAGATTCTATTTCATTATATGTGCCATCTAATTTATTTCCGTTTTTATCATATATTTCACAACCTGGTGCTTTATCTGCTTTTTTATAAACTCCATCTAATTTATTTCCATTTTTATCATATGCTTCATAATATGGTGTATCATCTTCTATTTTTCTGAATATTCCTATTAATTTATTTTTATTTTTATCATATACTTCTTCTGTTGGAAAAGCTGATTTAACATTAATATATTTTCCTTCTAATTTTTCTCCATTTTTATCAAATAAATCTGTACCTGGGGTATCAGATACTAATTTTTTATATGCATCTTCTAATTTATTTCCTTTTTTATCAAATATGTCTTCATGAGGCTCATCCGTTAATATTTTTTTATATTTTCCATCTAATTTATTTCCATTTTGGTCATATAAATCCTCTCCACTAAGCTGAGGTTCTGCTTTCTTATATGTTCCACTTAATTGTTCTCCATTTTCATCAAATAATTCTTCCAAAGGCTCTTCTGATTCAGCTATTCTATATGTTCCATCTAATTTATTCTTATTTTTGTCGTATCCTTCAATTCCGGCTTGTCCAAGTAAACATTTAATATATTTTCCATCCAATTTTGTTCCTTTTTTATCATATATTTCCATTAAAGGTGCTTCGTCTTCTCTAGCATATATTCCATCAATTTTGTTTCCATTTTTATCATATATTTCTTCAGTTGGAATACTAGCTAAAAGATTAGTATATGGATCTTTTAATTTTTTACCTTTTCTATTAAAGACTTCATGTCCAGTAATTTCTGATTCAAGTTTTCTATAACCTTTACCTAATTTGTTACCGAATTTATCATATATATCTTCTTTTGGAGAATCTCCTGTGATTTTTTTATATGTGCCATCTAATTTATTCCTATTTTTATCATATAATTCATCACCTTTAGTATCTTCTTCTAAATTTCTATATAGACCATCTAATTTATTTCCTTTTTTATCATATACTTTTTCTCCTTTTATTAAAGCTTTAGGATTAAGTTTTTTAAATACTCCTTTCATTTTATTTCCATTTTTATCATATGCTTCTCCTTCAGGAATATCTGGAATCACTTTTTTATATTTTCCATCTAATTTTTGTTTGTTTTTGTCATATACTTCTTCTCCTTGAGCATTAGGCTCAACTTTCCTATATACTCCATTTAATTTTTTACCAGTTTTATCATAAGCTTCGACATATGGGGTATCATCATCGACTTTTCTAAATATTCCATCTAATTTTTTTCCGGTTTTATCAAATACTTCTTCATTTTTTATACCAGATAAAAGATTAATATATTTTCCTTCTAATGGTTTTCCTCTATTATTATAAACTATGGTGCAAGGCTCTTTGGCTAAAACTTTTTTATAAGAATCATCTAGTTTATTTCCTTCTTTGTCAAATATTTCATCATGTGGAGCATTAGATACTATTTTTCTATATGTACCATCTAATTTTTGTCCATTTTTATCAAATAATTCAATTTTTGAATTTTCTGGCTCATCTTTTTGATATATTCCATCTAATTTATTTCCATTTTTATCATATACAGTTTCATTTGGAAGACTTGATAAAACATTCACATATTGACCATCTAATGGATTTCCATCTCTATCAAATCCTGCAAAACCTAAAAGAGGAGAAATAAGTTTTTTATATGGTCCCCTTAATTTATTTCCGTTCTTATCATATAATTCTTCTTCAGAAGAATCAGCTACTACTGGCTTATAACTATCATCTAATTTTTTTCCATTTTTGTCAAAAAGATTCATTTTTCCTGGAACTTTTTTGTATACACCATCTAATTTATTTCCGAATTTGTCATATAATTCATATTTTTCAGCTTCTGGCTCTGCTTCTTTATAAGTTCCAGCATATTTATTACCATTATTATCAAATAATTCTATTCCTTTTTTCTTTTTAGCGTCTTTTTTATTATCTAAAACAGGTTCTCCTTTATTTCCTCTTTTCTTTCCTCCTCCATATTTATTAAGTCCTGGGCCACCTTTAGGTCCATTTCCAAATCTATTTTTCAATTTTCCTGGAATAGGTCTATTATCTCCATTTCCTTTACCTTGTCCATCATATGGATTTTTTAATTTTCCAGGTAATCTTCTTCCATCATCATCTGCTCGTCTTCCCATATC
>JAJMZT010024907.1:0-13381 GCA_023807265.1 Metadinium minorum
AATCCCCAATCCCCAATCCCAATCCCCAATCCCCAATCCCCAATCCCCATTATGGATTTACAAAATTTCAATTAATAAATTTAATTTACTTTATTTTATTAAATATATTTATTGATATTGACTTTTTTTTCATAATTTTTCTATAAGTTAATTGGTCTTATTTTTGATAAAGCTTTTTTATACCATTTAAATAGATAATACTTCTTTTTATCAATAATTTTTAGCAAGTAATGTCTTAGTAATATTTTTTTCAAGCAAATTCTTGTTCTCAGGCATAAGCAGTCCATAAAATTATTAGAATCATGATGGATACCACATCTTATTTCTTTTACAACTATTTTTTCAACAGAATAACAATGGCCACAAATATTTTTTAAATGTATTATATTATTATCAGTTGTAAATATTTTGGTTTTCTTTTTCCATCTATTCCAATATTCTTTTTTAATCAAATATTTATCATATTTGTAATGAGCATAAATATAATATACTTTCAACAACAATAATTTTTTATTAGTATCATTAATAATATTATATATTATATTTGGTTCTATTCTTTTAAAAGTATGATGGGGAACTTGCTTTAAAAACGACAAATGAAAATCAATTAAATTTTGACCTCTTTTTAGAGATTTATAAATATATGGATATAATCTTGTTTCAGGCATTTTACCTGTATCTATTGTTTCTATAATAGGAATTGAATTTATATTTTCTATAATATTATTTTTATTTTTTAAGCCTGGATTTTTTATATCTTTGAGGTAATCAACTGTTTCCGATTTAGGGCATTTTGGAATATTAATTATTATTTTTTTTACTTTAAAATTAGAAATTTGAGAAAATTTTTTTATAATTAAATTTTCTTTTCCTTCTTCTTTAAATTTATTTTTCTCTTTTTCTTTTTCTTTTTCTTTTTCTTTTTCCTTTTCTTTCTCTTTATGGTGTCTTTCATTTAATTCTTTTTCTCTCCTTTCTCTTCTTTCTTTATATGATTGTTGGGGGCTTAATAAATTTAAATGTCTCTCTTTATCTCTATAGAAAAATTTAGTTGTTTTTGAAAATGGGCTAAGTGATTTTATATCTAATTCATTATTAGAAGGAGTCATAGGCGATTTTATAGGACTTATAAAGCCATACCCATATTTTCTCTCTCTTGTTTTATATTGAATAACTTTTTTTACAAAAATACTTTCTCTTTCTTCTATTATTTCTTCTTTCAATTCTTCATTTTTGCCAATTTTTATTTCTCCTTTTATTTTATCATTTTTTTCTTTATTTTCTATTTTTTTTATTTTTTTTCTTGGCATTTTAATTGTTGATATATTTAATACTTTTTCAGGTATAACATCTTCACATTTATATATAATTTCTTCACATAATATAAAATTATCATGATCATTATAATGTTCTTTTTTACAGCCTTTTTCTAAATAAAATTCCTTTATATTTTTTTCATTATGTTGCCTTTCGAAAGAAATTTTAGATTTATTTTCAACTTCTTTTTTATCAAGATTAAATAATTTTTTTCCATCATTTCTATTCATAATTTTATTATCATTAATTTGAATTTTATCTTTATCTTTAAATCTATTTCTTTCTTCATTTTTTATTATTTCTTTGCCATATATATATCTTTTATGAGGAATAATAGTAAATGTTTTATATCCAAAATTTTTAATGTGTATTGATGCATCATTTTTTAGTGAAATAGTGTTTATTTCTTCATTATCGATAGTTGAACTTATTCTTTCAAATTTTATTATTTTTTTTATCTGAGTTGTATTTTCTTCATTAATAGAATTATTTTCATTTCTTCCAATTTCAATTGATCTTCTATTTATATGCTCTATAGGAGGGCTTAATAAATTAATTCCCTTTCTATAATTAGTGCTTATGTTACTATTCTGTTTAAATCTATTTTTTATTTCTGTTTCTCTCTTTTTTTTATTTTTTTCTGGAATTTTGGGAATGGCCAATGGGGGTAAATTTAAATCTATAGACTCATATTGCTCTTTTCTTTCAATAGGATTAATCATTATAGAAAATTCTTTAGTTGTTTCTTTTTGTGGATTTGGTAAAGTGAATTTTTTTATCTCTTCTTTAATAAATTTAATTTTGGTTTTTTCATTTAGACTATTTCTTTTATTAATTACTGGATAACAACTTTTTTGGTTTATATCTTTCCCTTCAATTTCGGTATAAATTATAGTTTTTGTAGATGTAACAACATTAGTACCCTGAGCCCTATGTTTTATATATAAATTCGAATTGCTATCTTTTTTATTTTTTTCAATACTTATTTTTTTACTTTCAATATCATAACTCTTATTTTTAATTGATTCTTCATTTTTATTTTTTATATATGTTATTATTCTTTTGTTTGTTGTTTTAAATATATTTATGTCATCTTTATTAGTAATTTTATCTTCAATCTTACTTTTCCATTTATTTAAATAAAGTTTTATTATTTCTTCTTTTTTTTCTATATTTTTTAATATATATTTAATCAATAATTTATTTCTTCTAGGAAATATTTTTGTAGTTTCATTTATTTCAATATTTTCATTATGGAATTCTGGTATATTTTGATATTTATTTTTCTTTGGAATAAAAGACTTATGATGAACTGTGCTAGTTTGGATAATAATATTATTTTTTTTTCCATTAAAATAATCTAAATTATTTTCTGATTGATTTTTCCATTTATTAAAATAAACATTCATTCTTTTATTATGATGATTAATAATTTTAACAATTATATTTTTAAGTTTAATTCTTTTATTAACATTATCAACAAAGATTTTTTTCTGATTTTTAAAACTTTTACTTTTATATATTGCATTAATTTTTTTATCTTTAATTTTAAAACTATCTTTTTTATTATTAATATCATTATTAAAATTCAATGTATTAGATAATTCTCTTTTATTTATTTTTTCTGGTTTCAGTGTATTCATATCTATTGATTTTTCCTTATTTATTTTGTAACTGATATTATTTTCATTATTATTGATTTCTATTTCATTATTTTTTATTGATTCATTTTTTATAGATTTGTCATTGATAGGCTTATCATTTCCATCTTTTTCAATTAATTTTTCTTTAAGTATTTGCTTTTCTAATTGATTGTTGTCTTTTTTGAAATATTTTAGCTTTTCATTTCCATTATTTTCTTTGACTTTATCTGATGTATTATTTACTATTTCTATCTTAGTTTCACTAATATTCCTATCTATTTTTTTTTTAATATACATTTTTTCTTTGTTTTCATTGTTTATATCTATTATTTCATTCTTTTTTATTTTTTTATCTTTATTTATTTTTTGCTCATTACTTTTTGATTCTTTTTTTGGCTCAGAAATATTAATAATCTTTTCTCCATCAGGTTTTTCTTTAACTAATTGGTTTTGTGAAAGTTTTTCTGGTTTTATATTTTCACTTTTTTTTCTTTTTTCTTTTTCTGATTTTTCTTCAGGTATTGATTCATCTTTTTTTTCAGGATTAATATATTCTTCTATTTCAATGGTTTTATTTGTCTCAATTGTTTTAATTAAAATTGGTTTTTCTTGTTCATTTTGAGATATATTTTTATTTTTTTCATCTTCATTTTTTTCATTTTTAGATATATTCATTAAATCAATTTTTTCTTTTAATTCATTTTTATTTTGCATTGTTGGAAGTATTATTTCAGATTTATTTTCTTTTAATGATTGATTCATTTCTTCTTTATTTTCTTCCTTTTTTATACTCTCTTTTGTTTTTTTTTCAATAATATTTTGAATTGGTTCATTTATTGAACTTATTGATATTTTCCATAAATTATAATATTTTTTTAATAAATCTTTATTTCTATTATTGTTAATTATTATTATTTTCTTTATTAATCTAATAAATTTATCTTCATTTGATTTCTTTTTTTCTTTTATTTCTGGTTTTTCATTTTTATCTCCTTCTTTTAAATTAATAGATTTTCTTTCTTCTTTATCTCCTATTATTTCTACCTTATCCTCTTTAATTAATATTTTTCCTTTTTCTAGTTCATTTATATTTTTCCATTTGTTAAAAATGTTTTTAACACTATTTCTTTTTATTACTTTTATTATCTTCTCAATTTTATTATTTAATATGCTATCTTCAACATTTCTTCTATTATGTATATTATCATCTATTTCTTGTTTTTCATTTTTGATTTGTTTACTTTTATTTGTTTCTGGATGTTTTTCATCCTCTATTTTTTTGCTTGTTTCTGGCTTTTCTTTTTCTGGTATATTACTCTTAATATTCTTATTTTTTAATGCATCTTCTTCTTCTTTTTCTTTCTTTTTCATCTTTACTTTATTGTCAATATCTTTTATTTCATTATTCTTCATATTATTATTTTCTAATTTTAATTGACTAGAAATATTATTGTCTTTATTAGGTTCCAGTTCTTTTTCTTTGTTGGTAAAAGTTTTAATTATTTCAATTTTTTTATTAATTATAGTTTCTTTAGTATTTATTTTTGGTATTTTGTTTTTTTCTTCATTAGGCTTTATTTCTTTTTTTATTGGTTTTTCATATACAATTTTATTTGTTTTTACTATAGTAATTTCTGTTTCTATTGACTTATCTTTATTTATTTTTAAATCTTTATTTTTTTCTGTTTCTCCATCTTTATTATTATTTATCTCAATTTTATTTTCTAATATTTCTTTTTTTTCTTTTTCTTTATCTATTTTTGGCTCTTTATTTACTTGTTTTTCACTCTCAATTATTATATTCTTTTTGTCTTTGATTAAAGCATTTTCAGGGTTATTTTTGGTTTCTGCAATTTCAGGCTTATTTTTAATAACTGCAATTTCAGGTTTTTCTTCTTTCACTTCGTCATTTCCTTTAATATTAGTATCTTCTTCATTTTTATTTTTTGGTGTTTTGCTTTCTTCTACTTCAGATGTTTGTATTATTTCTTTTTTAGTTAATTCTTCTGGTTTATTATTTTCATTTTCATTACATTTATCTTCAATTGAAATTTTTTCTTTTATTGTAGATATTATTTCCTCTTTTGGTAGATTATTTTTTATTTCCTTTATTGTTGGATTTGCTTCACAATTATTATTTGTTGAAAATTCAATATTTAATCCTTTAAAATTAGGTTCAAATTTTTCATTATTCAATTCATTTTGATTAATCTTATTATTTTTAATTGAAATTTCATTTTCATTTTTTAATAAATTAATCATATTTTTCCATTTATTAAAATAAATTTTATTAGGATTTCTATTGATAATAATTTTTTTCATTTTATTTTTAATATTACTATCAACAATAATTTTTTTTGGTTTATTATCATCTATGCCCTTTTGCTCTTTATCTGTTGATTGAATAAATTCATTCTTATTTTCATTAATTAATATTTCTAATGTATCTTCACTTAATTGTTTTTTATCATTTACATTTCCGGTCTCTTTATTTTCATCTATTTTTTCTAATTTTGGCTTAGGCAATTGCAATTCTTTTGATTTTAATTCATTAATAAGACTTATATCTTCATTCATTTTTATTATATTTACTTCATTTGTCTTTTGAGCTTCATTAATTTTTATATTTGCTTTTTCCTTATATTCATCTTCAATTGGCTTTTCATTCTCAGTTTCTTCATATTTTATTATTTCTTTTTTTTGTCTTATTATTTTATCTTCATTTGTTTTTATTTTTTCATTAAGTAATTCATTTTTAATTTGTTTTTCTGGTTCAACTATTCCATTATGTTCTATTTCAGTTTTTTCATTATTAAATTGAATTTCTTTATTATTTTCCTTTTGATCTTCTAAATTTTGTTCTTCAATTAAATTTTCTGGAATTTTTGGTTTTTCTTTTTCAATAATATTTGTTTCTTTTTCCATTATAATAGTAGTTGTTGTTGTTGTAGTAGTAGTTGTTATTATTACTTTAGATTCCTCTTTATTAAATTTTTTTTCTTCAAAAGTAGGCTTTTCAATGATATTTTTATCTTTATTATTATCAAAATTTATATTTAATTGTATTTCTTTATTTACATTTTTAATTTTATCTTCTTCGTTTTCAGTTTCCTTTTTCTCAAAATATTTTGGAATTATTTCATTCTTTATTTCTGTTTTTGTATTTTCAATTTCTATATTATCTTTGTTATTTTTAGGAATTTCATTTTCTTTTATTTCACTACCTTTATTTATTTTACCTTTTATAATTTCATTTTCATCATCTTTTATCTTTGTCCTATTTTTAATTATTTCATTTTCTTCTTCGATTTTTGGATTTTCAGTTATTATTGTTTCAACTATTTTTGCATTTTCTGGATTTTCCTGTTTTATAACAGGAATGTCCTTTTTTTCATTATTTTTAATAATATCTTCATTAATAACTTCATTTTTTTTAATTTCTTTTTCAATAATTATTTTTTCAATATTAATATTTTTTATTTCTGGTTTATTTTCTTCTTTTTTTGGATTTTCAGCTTCTTTTTTTTCTATATCTAAATTTTTTTCTATTATCATTTCAGGATTATTATCTTTAATTTTTTTTTTCTCTTCTTTTTTATCATATTTATTATCATCAACTTCATTTTTATTATCTATTGGAATTATTTCTGATGATTTTTCATTTTCTTTTTCAGCAGGCTTATTCAATTGTTTATCATTTTCATTTATTTCCCTAACTGTTGACTCTTTTGGTTCTTCAATAATTGAATTTCTATCTTTAATATCTTCATCATTACATTTTTTATCACCTTCATTATTTAATTTCATCAAAGATAACTTTGTCTTACTTATTGTTTTATTTATTATAGATTCATTTATTATATCAGATTTTGATGCTTTCCATATATTATAATATTTCCTTATTATTTCTTTTTTTTTATTATAATTTTCAATTATTTTCTCTATTAAATTAATTAATTTTTCTATTTTCTTTTTATTTTTTCTCTCTTTTATTTCTTTTGGTTCTTTCTTTAAAATTGTAATTATTTTATTTTCTTTATCATCTTCATCTTTATCTTCATCATTAACATTGTCATTTTCAATAACAAATTTTTTCTTTGATAAAACAGTCCTTTTAATTTCATTTTCAATTATTTCTTCTTCTTCATAATTGATAAAATCTTTCCATTTATTAAAATATTTTAGAATAGGATTTCTTCTTTTTATTATTTTTTCCATTTTATTATTAAAACTAACATTTTTTGTTTTAGGTATATCTTCATTTTTCTTCTCTTCTTTCTCTTTTATAGAAATATCTTCTTTTTTGTTTTCTTCATTTTTGATATCATTATTTTCATTCGATTTAGTTTTCACTTTTATTTCATCAATTTTTAGTTTTTCTTCATTTTCTAAAGTTTCTTTTATATTTTTTTCTTTTTCAGGTTTTCCATCTTTTAATTCTTTTTTTAAATCTACTTCTTCAGTATCTTTAATATTTATTGTTTCAGGTTTTTTATTATTTATATTTGTTATTTCAGATTCATTAACAATTTCTTTTGAATCTTCTTTTATTATTTGTTTTTCCTTTTCATTTGAATTATTATTTTTGTTTATTATTTCTATTTTAATCTCATTTATATCATCTTCTTTATTTGTTTTTTTTTCTAATTTATCTTTTAATTTATCATCTTTATTTTCTTTCTTTTCACTTTCAACTTTTATTATATTATTTTCTTTATTATCTTCACTTATTTCATTTAAAACCTTTTCTTTATTTGATATTTCAAGATTATCATAAATTTTTGCTTCTTCATTAATTAACTCCGGTTTTTCAGTATCTTTTTTTCCAATTTTATCTTTAATAGCTTCTTCAGTTTTTAATTTTTCATTTTCATAATCTTTTTTCTCTTTAATACTTTCTTCATTACTTTTAGGATTATTTATTATTGTTGTTTTTTCAATTAAAATATTTTTTTCAAGATTTTCCTCTTTTATTATTGTATTATCTTTTTTTTCATTTTTAATATTTTTTTCATTAATAATTTCATTTTCTTTAATTTCTTTTTCAACAGGATTAATATTTTTTAATTCTGCATCCTTTTCTTCTTTGATTGGATTTTCAATTTCTTTTATTTGAATATCTAAATTTTTTTCTATTATTCTTTCAGGGTTTTTATTATCTATAATAATTTTTTTTTCTTCATTATTATCAATTTTATTATCACCAACTTCATTTTTATTATCTATTGGAATTATTTCTGTTTTTTTTTCCATTAATTTTTCATTTATTTTTTCAGTAGGATTATTTAATTGTTCATCATTTCCAATTATTTCCTTTACTGATGCTTCTTCTGGTTCTTCCATTATTTCTTTTTTTATAGTATTATTGTCCTTTGTATTTTCAGTTGTTTCCTTAATTGGTACTTTTTTTGGTTGTTCATTTATTTCTTCTTTAATTAAATTATTATCTTTGATATCTTCATTATTATCTAATTTATCATCTTCATTTTTTTCTTTCATCAAAGATATTTTTTTCTTATTTATTGTCTTCTTTACTATAGATTCATTTATTATATTATATTTTGATGTTTTCCATATATTATAATATTTTCTTATTATTTCTTTATTATTATTAAAATTTTCAATACTTTTTTGCATTAAAGAAATCAATTTTTCAAATTTCTTTTTATTATTTTTTTCTTTTATTTCTTTTGGTTGCTTCTTTAAAATTGTCATTATTTTATTTTCTTTATCGTCTTCATTTTCATCATTTATATTATCTATTTTAACTACTATTTTTTTCTTTGATAAAACAGTCTTTTTAATTCCATTTTCAATAATTTCTTCATAATATATTATATCTTTCCATTTATTAAAATATTTTAGAATAGGATTTCTTCTTTTAATTATTTTTTCCATTTTATTATTAATAATATCAGCATTTTTATTTTTTATTTTAGGTATATCTTCATTTTTCGTCTCTTCTTCTTCTTTTATAGAAATATCTTCTTTTTTGTTTTCTTCACTTTTGATATCATTATTTTCATATGGTTTATTTTTATCTTCTATTTCATCAATGTTTATTTTTTCTTCATTTTCTTGAATTTCTTGTATAGTATTTTCTTTTTCAGTTTTATCATCTTTTATTTCTTTTTGTAAATCTAATTTTTCATCATCTTTAATATTTATTGATTTAGGTTTTTTATCATTTATATTTGCTATTTTAGATTTATTAACAATTTCTTTGGTTTCCTCTCTTATTACTTGAATATCCTTTTCAAATATATCATCATTTTTAATCATTTTGTCATCTATTTTATCAGCTTTTATATCAGATTTATTATTTATGTTTTTTTCTAATTCTTCTTTTAATTCATCTTCTTTATTTTCTTTCTTTTCATTTTCTCCTTTTATTATTTTATCTTCATTAATTTTATTCAAATTTTTATCTGATATTTTGAGATTGTTAATAATTATTTCTTTTTCATTTATTAATTTAGGTTTTTCAGTATCTTTTATTTCTAATTTATCTTCTAGTTTTTCATTTTTTAATTTTTCATTTTCATCATCTTTTATCTCTTTTATTTTCTTTATGATTTCATTCTTTGTTTTAACTTTTGGATTTTCAGTTATTATTGATTTTTCATTTATATTAACATTTTCCTGATTTTCGTCTTTAATTATAGGATTTTCTTTTTTTTCATTATTTTTAATAATATCTTCATTAATAGTTTCATTTTCTTTAATTTCTTTTTCATCATTGGCTTTTTCAGGTTCAATATTTTTATTTTTGATTTTTGGTAAATTATCTTCTTTTATTGAATTATCAGTTTCTTTTATTTCAATATCAGTGTTTTTTACAATTTTTTTTTCATAATATATATTATCTACAATATTTTTCTGTTCTTTATCATTTATATCTTTATCAATTTCATTTTTCTTACTTTTTGAATTTAATTTTGACTTTTGTTCAACTAAATTTTCATTTATTATTTCAGATTCAGAATTTTCTTGTCTTTCATTATTTGCATTGTTTGTTTGAACTGATATTTCTTTAGGCTCCTTTATTATTTTTTCTTTATTTTCATCAATAAATTCTTCGTTTTTTACTTTTAATAAAGTTATCTTTTTCTTATCTATTACTTTATTTATTATAGATTCATTTATTATATCATATTTTGATGCTTTCCATTTATTATAATATTCTTTTATTATTTCTTTTTTATTTCTATAATTTTCAATTCTTTTCTTTAATAAATTAATTAATCTCTCTATTTGTTTTTTATTATTTCTTTTTTTTATTTCTTTTTGACCTTTCTTTAAAATTGTAATTATTTTATTTTCTTTATCATCTTCTTCTTCTTCTTCTTTAAAATTATCTCTTTTAATTACTACTTTTTTCTTTGATAAAACTATATTTTTAGTTTCATTTTCAATAATTTCTTTTTCTTCATAATTTATAATATTTTTCCATTTAATAAAAAATATTTTAATTGGATTTCTTTTATTTATAATTGTTTGAATTTTATACTGTTTTATTTCATTAACTTGATTTTTTATATTCACTTCATCATTTTTATTATTTTTATCATTTATTTTTTTTTCTTCATTTAATATATCAATAGTTTTATTATTTAATATCTTTTCATTTTCAGTTTTTTCTTCAGATAAATTTTCACTTATTACTTCTTTTTTATCTTTATTTTTCTCTTCAGATTTTTCGTCCTTTTTATTATAATCTATCATTTCTTTATTCACTTTTTCTATTATATTTACATCTAATTTATGATTTTCTTTCATTATATTTTCAGTTTCAATCTTTTCATTATTTTTTACAATAAGCAATTCTTTCTTATCCTCATTTAAACTATTTAGAATAGAAGAGTTAATATTTTTCAAATTTTGATTTTGTTCTTTATTTTTTGAGTCAACATCTGCATTTTCAGGGGGTTGGGAATTACCAAATTCTTTATTATTTAATTTATCTTTATTTTTTTGAAATATATTATCTATTTCTTTTTTTTCATCTTCTAATTCAATATTTTGATTTATAGGAATTTGAGTTTCTAATTCTTTAATTTTTTTTATTTCAGTTTCTTTTATTTGAACCTCATTTAGTTTTAATTTTTTATTTATTATCTCTTCTTCATTGTTTTCAGGTTTAATTTTTTGGACAAGAGAATCCTTATCTTTATTTATTGATATTGATGTATCATTATTAATTTTTGATTCTTCATTTTTTATTTTTCTGATTGAATTTATTTCAAAATTTTTAATATCATTATTAATATTATTTGAATCTAATTCTTTAATCTCCTTTTTTAAAATAGGCTCTATTTTATTAGATACTTCTGTTTCTTTTAATTTTGGTTCATCTTTTTTGGGTTTTTCTTTTTTTTCTACATGAATATCTGCATTTTCAATACTTTCTTTATTTATTTGGTCATTCTTTTCAATTATAGTCTTTTCTTTTAAAGTTGGTTTAGTATTTTTAAAATCATGATTCACATTTTCTTTTTTTAAATCTTCATTTTCTTTATTTTCAAATTTATTTATTTCATTTATATCATTTTTTATTTTTAGTTTTTCATCAATTAAATTTTCTTCTATTTTTTCATCAATCACTTTATTAAATTTATTTGGATTTATTTTTTGATGAGCATTTTCATTTATTTCCTTTATTTCTTTATTAATTATTTTTTCATCATCATTTTTTCCAATTTTTTTAATTATAATTTCATTAATATTTTTACCTTTATGATTTGAGTCATTATTAATATCTTTTTCTATTTTATTCTTTTTTATTTGAGGAATTTCATCCTCATTTATTGTATTTTTTTTATTAATTGCATTATCAAACTTTTTTAAATCATTTTCTTTGATATCTTTAATTATATTTGTTTTTTCAAATTTTATTGAAGATATTAAATCACCATTTTTATCTTGATTTAATTTCTTATTATTATCAATTATTTTTTGATCTATTTCATTATTTTTATAAACTAAATTTTCACTTGTTTGTTTGATATCCTTTTTATTTTCTTGATGTTCATCTTTAATTGAGCCTTTTTCATTTCCATTTAATATATTATCTTTTTCGTTTTCTATTTTTATCAAAGATATTTTTGTTTTATTTGTAATTTTATTTAGAGTAGAATCATTCATTACATTATATAGAGTTTTGGAAACCCATATATAAAAATATTTTTTTAATATATCTTTCTGATTCTTATAATTATTTATTCTTTCTGTTATTAATTTGATAAATTTTTCTCTAGCTCTTTTTTTATTATTTTTTATTTTTCCTTTTAATGGCTTCTTATAAATGGTCATAATTTTATTATTATTAATATTTTCATTTTTATTATTATCTGTTTTAATTATCATTTTTTTCCTTTTTAAAATTACTTTCTTTATTCCATTTTCAACTATTTCATTTTCTTCAAAATCTAACATATACTTCCATCTATTAAAATATATTGTAATAGGTTCTTTATATTTTATAATATTTAGAAGGGAATTTATTTTATCATTAATAGAAACTTGATTTTCTGATATTTCTGATGGATTTATATTATCTTCTATTTCCATATTTTTTATTTCTTTATTATCAGTTATATCCTCTTTTTCTTGAGTCTTAATAGGAGAAGCAATTTCTTTATTTATATTTTCATTTATTTTTTTTTCTGATATATTAAAAGTTATTTTTGAAGCCCATCTGTTATAAAATTCTCTTAATATTTCTTTTTTTGGTACATATGAGCCAAATTTGGATTCTATTAATTTAATTATTTTTTTTCTCCTTTTTATATCTTCATTATTTTTATTTTTAATAGGATTATTTTGCTTTAATATTTTTAATGTCCTTGACTGATCTTTTTCCAATAGATCAGGGGGAGCACTTCCTCTACGAAGATTAAGTGTTTTTTTAATTAAGAGCTTTTTAGTTCTTCTTTCTATTGTTTCTTCTTTAAAAGTTAAATTTTTCCATAAATTAAATTTATTTTTTAAAATATAAATAATTGAATTTGAATATTCATTTCTTTGTTTAATTAATTGAGATAAAATAGATAAATTATTATCATTTTTTGTTTCTTCCTCAATATTATTGTTATTATCTCCTCCAGTTTCTACATTATTTGTTGATTCTGTGAGCATTTTGACACTTTCAAGATTTTCTATTTTATTATTTTTATCATGAGATATTGATTCATTTGTATTATTAAAATCTTTTTTTTGATTATTATCTTTTTCTGGAAAATTATTTTTTGTTTCCATTAAACAATTAAAATTAAATTAAATATCCCAGTTTTATATTAATTATATTCAATGATTCTACTTCAATTTTGATAAATAAATTAAACCAAACAATAAAAAAGCATTTCTTATTTGAAAATGTAAATATATAAGAATATAATTAAAAATTATAAATTAACATGGGG
>JAJMZT010024908.1:0-13332 GCA_023807265.1 Metadinium minorum
AAATAATTAGATAAGTAATAAAATATAAAATAATTTTTTATTAAATTTATTCTGTTTAATCATAAAGAATATAATTATTTTAATATATTAATAATTATATTAATTATTTATTTTATTTTTTTTTACAATTGATAAAGGACTAATACTCAAAAATTTTTTTAATAATCTATTTCTCTTTTTTTATTCATTAAGGGAACAAATAACAGCAGTTCCTCTTTTAGTCCAATGCTCAGAATTGAACTTATCATGATCAAAAGGTAGTTCCATATTAATTAAGAAATTAGTGGATTGACCTGTTGTCAATAATTCACCACTTCTTCTGCTTGTTCTATAAACAGGACAAGAATAATCTACTTCTTTTTTATTTTCATCTTTTTTATTCGGTTTAAACCATACATGTGGCATTTCTGGCAATAATACTTTTGGTAATGATTCATCCAATAATCTTGTTTCACTATTCCATCTTGCACCTTCAATATAAAATCCATAAATATAAGCTCCTTCTTCTGGTTTTTTAGTTAAATCATATTCTTTTATATCGCTCATAACAGTAAATTCAAAAACAAGTTCATCGATAGCAATATTATTTTTTCTTGCATAGTTTTGTAAAATACCAGTTAAAAATGAATGTGTGAAATAGAAAGCACTAATCCAGAAAGATGTTGGAATTCCATTATCTATCCATTTCTGCAAAAATTCCATTTTTTTTAAAAAGTCATTAACCCATGAACTAAAAGGCATCATAGAAGGATAAGATACTTTACTTATTTTTTCAGGTGTTTTATTATCATATACGCTTTGAAGCATTGATTCTATTTCATTAGTCATAACAGCATTTCCATCAATTGCGTCTTTTATATTTTTTAATGATGTTTTAGTTATACCTAATAAATTATTAAATCTCATTAGTTCTTGATGTAAAACAGAATTAAGACTTTCTTCTAGTTTATTTGGATGTTTCATTCTGACATCATCTACATCATATTTTTCTGGTAATTTTTTTAAAATTTCAATAACCCTCTCACGAACTTGATCCTCTGTACTCATTCCAGTTTTTGCAGAAACAGTTCTAGGTAAAGTTAATAAAGCAGTTGAAAATAATGAATTAGTGTCAGATATTGCACAAGTAATATCAGCATTATCATTAAGACCAAAAACTTCAGGAGTTGAATTTTGGGGAATTTTAGTATTAATGAACTCCTCATGTTCTTTATAAGAACCATCTAAAGGTACTGGATAATCTTGTAATCCACTAAATAAATATTTATCATCTAAAATATCTTCACAACATATATCTTTAAATAATATTGCAATAAGTCTTCTATCAGCAGGATCTGTTACTCTTCCTCCATAATTTGCTTCAGCTATCATATAATTCATTGCTGTATACTGGATATCATCATAATCTTCTAAAAAGTTTTTTAATTGTGCTAAAGATATGGATAAATCACTATTAGAAAATTCATACGGAATATTCCAGCCTAAAGGGCCATATTTCCTTCTTTCTAAAATTAAAGCATGGAAAAATACAAAACCAAATGCAAATCTTTTGAATAAAGTTGGTTTTGGGGCTTTATCATAATAGTTTTCATCAATAGTATTGAAAGTCCTTTGCAAAGATTGTTTTAACCCTCTTGGTGGTTCATTTACAATTTTTATTGAATCTTGAATAATAGATATTGGAATAACTTTACTTGGTAAGGCAGTTAAGAAAAGTCTAAATGATGAGCCTGTTTCAACAATTTCATCAACTTTCTTTTCTAGCATTGTCATAAATGACTTAGCTAAATGGCAATTTTGTAATAAAATCCATTTTTCTTGGTCTCTTATTTGAGCTTTATCTATTGCATCTACAGCAATTTTTTCTTGGCCTTGGCCTAATGACAAAGTTCTAACATTATCTTCAAAATCTTTATCTTCTCTTTTACATAATTTATCTATTAGTATTAAAGGATCAGCTCCAGGTGAAATAATAAATAAGATTGGAGTTTTATTTCTACTTTCATCATAAGCTTTACCTATATCAAAAACAGGAGATACAACATATTTTTCTCCAATATTTTCAGAAATATATTTTTTTAAAGAAGTAACAGTTTTATCAGGACGTAAAATTCTTAAAATTATTAATTTAAAGAAATCAGTTAAATTATCAAATGGTTGTGGAAATGTTTGCTCAAAAGGTGTTAAAGCTGTATATAGGCATTGCTTCCATTCTTCTATTTTTTCTGTAAATGATCTATCTAAATCTTTAAATATTTCAATTTCTTGAGATAATTCACAAATACTATTCCATTGTACTGAACTTATCCAATGGTCTGGATCATTTGCTGTGGGATTGGGAGTTTCAAATTCTTTTCCTGAGCCTCCAGTTACTAAAAATCTTATTTGTTTATTGAAATCAGCTTTTTCATCATCTGACATTGGAATACTTTTTAATTTTGTGTTCATTAAAAATGAGAAAACTAGTTTATCTTTTTCAAATAAAGACATACAAATTTTATCATATAATATAGAATTGAAATTTAATTTTAATTTTTCTAATCTTTCTAATTCTTCTTTTTCTTTTTGTTCTTTAGACTTTTGCTCACCTTTTTTTTCTTCTGGTTTAGGTGTTGAGTTAATTGCTAATCCAAAGATATCTCTATAAAATTTAAGGGAATATTGATATACTGGTTCAATTGAACTTAAATCACATACAGTAAAGAATAATTGAGCAACATGAATTGATACGGGAGATAAGAAATTTCTTTTTTGTGTAATTTTATTTTCGGTTTCTCTTTGTTTTACTAAAGTTTGAGCCATAGCTATACTAGTTTGATTAGATTGTTTTAATTGATCAATTAATTTTTCATTATCCAAAATAGTATTATCTTCTGTAGCATTTTTTTTACTTTCATCTAATTGGAATAAAATTTCAGTTTCTATTTCCTTTTTCTTTCTTTCAGAAGAATTTTTTGTATCTATACAATTTTTTCTTAATGCACTTAAAGTTGGATCTTCTTTTTCTACTAAAAAGTTTAACATTTGATCTTGTAAACCTTCTTCTGTGACAGTAAAATTAACTAAAGTTAATGCAACACATATTTCTGGAAGATAATGAGGCTTTGGTAATTGAGTTATTATATAAAATCTGAAATTTTCATTTATTTCTACTGGCTTTTGATTTATATTAACAAAAAGTGCATCTCCATCTTTATAAAATTCTTTTTTATATAAATGAGAAATACTTAAAGACAATTCTTCTCCAACATTTTCATAAATCAAACTTAGTCCTTTATATACACAATCAGCTGTTACATCACATAATGTTTTATTATCCATTGTAGGTTTTATAGTATAATGTGCTCCCGTTCCACCATCTTTTCTTTTTTCTTTCTTTTTTTCTTCCATTTTTCTTTTTCCTTGCTTCTCTAAAGCCAATCTTGCTTCTGTTTCTTGTTTTATTTTTTCTTTTAACCATTGTAATGCTTGATTTTGAGGATCGATTAAAAGACAATATCTTCTACTCTGAGACATAATTAAAGCATTATCTGTTGAAAAATTATCATTTGGTAAATTTTGACTTTTCCAAGTTTCAATTTCCATATCATCTCCTATAATGCCACGCATAATATCATTTGCTGATTGATTTTCTCCTCCAAATGAAATTGGAATTTTATCGTCTTTTATTTTTTTAGCCCATTCATAAATAATTTGCTCTCTATATGATTTTGTGAAAGCTCCCAAATATGAAATGATTCCAGATGAAATTAATATATCACCTATAATATTTTTTGCAAATAATTCTAAATTTAATTTTTTCTTTTTCCATTCTTCTTTTTCATTACCTAAAGAACTATTTAATATTGTTGCATTTTTTAATCTTGTACTACATTGATTTTTCTTTTTTTCTAATTTTTCTATTTTTGCCTTTGCTTCAGTTATTTCATTCTCTTTCTCTTCTTTTGTTTTTAAAGTTGCCGCTAATTTATCTTGTATCTCTTTTAAGGAAGCTTCAGCTTGTCTTAATCTTTCATTACTTTCTTCAGCTTGTCTTTTTAAAGGCAAATAATCTTGATTTATGAAAAATACTTCATTATGAGTCTTTATAACTTCAAAAATATTTTTCATAGCTAAAGATTTTTTGGCTGGATCAAATTCTTCTGGTGTTAGTGCTTCTAATTTATCTCTTAATTCTTTCATTTGCTCTAAAGGCATTTTAGTTGAATCGAATTTTTTTAAAAATTTCAAAAATTCTGTTCCACTCATTTTATTTAATTTATTTTTACAAATATGCTCAAAATAATTATATACTGGTGGGTCTTTTGGATTATCTGCTTTTGATGGCTTAGGCTTTGGATTATTAAGACATAGCATACATAAGAAATAACTAAATTTCATCATAGTATTATCTACTTTATATTTTTTAATTTGCAAGACATCATCAGGCTTAATTTCATTTAACTTTGATTCTGCATCAATTTTTTTTGCCTCCATAATAGCTGCTTTTTCATTGGCTATAGCACTCTGTTCTTCTGCTTCTTTTTTTACAATTTGAGCTTCTGCTTCTTTTGCTTTACCAATTTCTTCATCTTTTTCTAATTGAATTTTTAATTCATTTAATGCTATCATTTGCTTACTTGCTTTTTCTTGTTGTTCTTTTAATTGAGGTTCTAATTCCTTTATATAAGCACCCATTTCAGCTGCCGTTTTTTCTGACTCTGCTAAAATTATAAGTCCATTTCCATACCTATTAATTTCATTATTTATTTCAATTGTTCTTTTTTGTAATAAATTTTTAAATATATTTAATAATTCAATAAAACTCATAGGAGTTACATAATTATGTCTTCTTAATTCTTGGTAATACTTATTTGAATAATTAATAACTCTATTTTGCATATCTACGCATATATTTATAATACTATCAAACATTGATTTTTCAATTTCTTTTGTACCATCAAGATAAAATTTAGCTACTGAATTCAAAGCTTCTTCTGGCCATGATAAATACCAATCAATATTTGTACAAGATACTAAAGATGGGAAAGTCAAAATTCTTTTTCTAAAAGCATCTCCTATTGGCGATAAGCAAATTACAAAATGAATTTTGGCTTTACAATTTTCTATAAATGCTGTCATAGTTTCTTGGTCATTTGTCAATTTTTTACCTTGAGTAAATTCGGCTGGAATATTATCTTTTATTATTTGTAAATCTGATGAATCTATTAAATTTGGTATTTCTCCATTATTTAACATATTATTTAGATCTTGAATTTGTTCATCATCTATTTGATTATCAGCTACTAAAAATACTACTTCTTTATTTCCCAATTCTTTCATCATTTGCTTCAAAGTACCAGTCCAATCACTTTCAAATTTCCATAATGTCATTCCATAAATAAAAGTAGCTAAAATAGTTAATGATTTTCTTCCAGACCCTCCTACTCCTACCAAGACTGCATTTCCATTATATGTAGAAATAATTCTTAAAACTCTAGATAAATGCTCAATTGCATAATTAAATAATACAAGATTTAGATTTCCTGCACTATTTTCTCCTTTTGGAGCAATATTATAAGCATACAATTTATCATTTAATGTCTTCTTTAATAATTCTTCATTATCTAATTCGCAATATTGTCCCTCTATAACCCCCTTTTTAGGATCATTATCAATAAAAATCATAGGCACAAAATCACCCCATAAAATTGTTTTTTCTTTATAAGTATTTTCTCTTCTCATTGAAATTTTCATAACTTTTCCTAAAATTTCATCATATATAGCTCTATCTTTTTCATCCACTAATCTATCTTTAAATACTCTTTCACATTCATGCATCCATATTTTAATAAGATCTTCATCATCTTTTATTGTTCTTGCATTTCCTCTTGATATTCCAAGAAAAACTCTACTTATATCTCTTAAGTTAAATTGATAATGAGTCTTAGCTGGAGTTGCTTTAAATGAAGATGAAACTTCTTGATACATCATAATAGCTGAGTTGATTAATTGATCTTTGAAATTAGTTACAGAATTTGTAAAATTTGGTTGTTTAGTTTTTAAGAAAAACCATTGAGTTATGTTTGAATAAATATTTATCATAGTTTTTTTACTATAAGTATCGGCATAATGAATTAAATAATGACGAAGGTATCTAGAACTTACTGTACGTCCAGAAGCTATTGAACCCATTGAAGCAAGGAAAGAAACATCTACAACATTTATAAAATCTTTATTATCACTTTGTAAATCATACCATCCTCCATAATCCATCCATTGCCTTAATAATTCAATTGGAGGTTGTGCTCCATATTTTTCTTTTTGTGGCATATTTAAATCATCTACAAAAATAACTCCTTTTCTTCCACCATTAGGAGAAAATTTTCTAAAGGTTTTTTGCAATTTTTTTTCGATGGCATCTTGGGTAAATTTAGCTGAAGTTTGAGCTGTCATACTTGTTTTTATATAACAATAATAATCATTATCATAATTAGTTTGTAAAGTTGAAATTATTGTTAAAGTTTTTCCAGTACCAGTAGAACCTGTTAGTAATAAGTGTTTTTTATTAGGTACAACAGAAGTTACTAACCAACTCATTTTTAATGTATCTGTTGTTGGAATAACTAATTCATTGAATTTAAGAGAATCTGTTATTTTAAATTCTTGCCTTCCTGGCATTTCCATCCATTTATGCCAATTTCCAGTTTCAATTAAGAAAACAAAATCCCATACATTTTCTAATTGATGAATATTAGTATTAATTCTCCTTGGCTCCCAATTATATTTATTTGTAGAAAATTCTCCATTGAAATTTAATTTATAATCTTTATTTACATCATTCCCTAGGCACATATCAAATAAAAATGTTTGTAATTTCTGTGTTTTTACAATAGGACCAAGCATACCTAAAATGATACTTGATATTATTAAATCATCTATTTTATTTGTATTTAATTTTCTATCTTCAGGTAAAATTTCATCAGGATTTTTATAATCTCTCATATAACAATCAAATATCCTTAAATAATTATTTACTAAATGGAATTTATCACAAGGTAATCCCCATTCAACATTATCTTTAAATAAATATTCTATAACAGTATTTGTGACCCAAATTGAATTATCCTGAAATTGATTTATTAATTTCTCATTAAAATATTTTTGAGGTAATTCTTGAACATAAGATAAAATTAAATCATCTGTTGAAATTGTATCTTGTTCGCATAAAACCATTCCATTTCTTGAAACTGTTGCTGGAGATGCCTCTTTTAAATCATCTACTTCAAATACAATATTCATATTATCAGCTAAAAATATAGATGATGAATCTTCTAAGCATAGTTTTTTATTATCATCTAATAATGAATTCATATTTTCTATCCATAAAGTATCTACAGGTCCGTCAAAAATAAGCCATTTTAATTGCTGTTTTGGTTTTTCACATAATTCACTCATTTTTACTTGTAATAAACCTTTTTTCCATTCTTTTGCATCAGTGAAAAAGCCATATAATTGTTTTTGTTCAATACTTTTCGGATTTAAAATAATAGAATCAACCTTATTATATCCTTTTTCAACAGGTAAATCAGATACAGCATGTTTTAATGTTAATATAACTTTACTTTTAGTCATTCCTGCTTTTCCTACTATCATAAGGGCATGACGCACATTCATTGTTTGATATAATTCTATGCATTTTTTTTTAAAATTCTCTGTTGGTTGTAGTTTTAAAAGTTTACATTTCTCAATAATCATATTATCCAAAAGGGATAAGTCTGCTTCTAAAGGTTCTACTGAGGGGAATAAGTCATGAATTAAATCATAAAATAATGGAGTATCATTAGAAGTAAATTTTGGTAAATTAACATCTATGATTGCACGCAATGAAATTCTATCTTCAGGGAAATTTGGATTAGCCTTTTTTTCTTTTCCTGCAGCGACTAATATAGCATTTAAAGCTCTCATTCCAAAATCATAATGACTTTGAGAAGATAATTGCTCTGAAGATAATTTAAGACAAGAAACAATTTTAAAGGATAAACTTTTAGCAGTTTGGAACCCGAAAGAATATAATTTAATTTGAGCTATTAATGAATAATCGGGGACCATCATTGCACAGGGCCTAAATAAAGCTTTTAAATTATCAGGCAATTCATTTCTTCCACTATAAGATGGATTCATAGTAATATTAATAGCACAAGTATCTCTTAAAGCGATTTTTTCGTGTTCCTCAAAATAGAAAAATTCTAAATGAGCTTTTAAAGCATTTTGTATGGTTAATATTTGTTGAGCAATAACAGACAAAACCTCAGTATCAATTCTATTAAATTCGTCAAAGCAACACCAACATCCTGAAGAGGCTAAACCTTTGAAAAATTTTGACATTCCTTGAATTTTAATACCTTCTGTACAATTAAATACATTACACATAACACCAGCGCATTTTGATAAATCTTTTACTGATTCAGTTTTTCCTGTACCTGCAGGCCCTTCTGGGGCTCCTCCATATTTTACATTATATGCCCCAAATAATGTTCTAAAACATCTATCTGTTAATGGGGTTATAACTAATCTTGTGATATTCCCTAAATATTCAAATCCATAATTAAGAGTGGTAGTAATCATTGATACTGTAATAGGGACATAATTTTCTTTTTTCTTCCTTTTTTTATCTTTATCTTCATCTGGTGAATGGAAGTAATATCTCATTTCTGCTTTCCATTCAAAGTCTGTAATTTTCTCAATATGTTCTCTAATTAATTTTTCTACAATATCTCTATCATGTACACTAACAACAATTAATCCACTTAATGTTAAACTTAGCAATGATGAAATATTAGTTCTAACTAAGTCAACTACTTCAGAAAGTTCTACATCTAATTTATCTAAAAAATCTTTCAATTTATTTTCAATTATTCCGGCTTCTACTCCCTGTGTCCATGTGACTTGATCTATAACTTGGATTAACTGTCCTGGCCATTGCATATCTTTAATCCAATCAATTCTTTTTTTTTTATCTAAATCAAATAATGCTTCTTTTGATAATTTTTTCATTGTTTCTATCATACTTTGTTCTAATTTTCCTAGCCAAACTTCAACATTTCCTCTACATACGTCACTTACAACATTTATTTGATCTATTAAGGGAACTACTTCATCTTTAGATGAAACTAAACTTTCTATTATTGTATTATTTTCATTAAAATTAACATGATTTACTCCTTCAAAACATTTTGATATATGAGGTTGAATTAATAAAGGATTTTTACTTTGAGCTAAAATTCTAAGTAAATCTTCATCAGAAACAAAATAAAAACGGGGAAATTCTGTTCTTTTTATATTTAAATATTCTTGTAAATTTTTAATTACTTCTTGTAATTGTTTATTATTATCATTTAAATTTTTATTTAAATTATTAAAATTCTCTTTTTCCATAAATGATGCCAATTCCCAAGCACATCCTTCAAATTGATCCATAAATGCACGCCAAAATTCATGAACTTTTTTAAATACTGTTTTTTCTGCTGTTAAAGCTTTATTTACCTCGTCAGCATTAAAAATTGGTTCTAAATATAAATAATTAAATTGAAATTTTATAACTTCTTCCAAAATTATTTGAACATTTTTGATTTTTTCATTTAATTGTCTTGTCTCATTTTTTAATTTTGGATCACTTTGAGTTACTGGATTACCTATAATATTTACTAAATCATTACTAACATCATCTAATAAAATTAACACATCATCAATTTTACTTAATCCTAATTTTCTTTCATCCTTTGGCTCCATAATAATACATGAATATTTTGCTGATAATTCTTTATATTTAGCAACAAATCCTGCACGTCTTGATGCTTTTGATTTAATTAATTCAATTTGGTCATGATATTGTTCTATTTTCATTTGCTCTAAATCTATTAATTTACATTTTCCATCTATATTATTATTATTCATTATTCTTCTTATTTCTTTCCAATCATCTTCTTTTAGACATGCACTATTTAAACATTGGATAACCCAATTAAAACTTTCATAATATGCTAGTTTTTGTTTTAATTGCTCTATTAATTTTATTAATGTTGTATCATATGGATTTTCTTTTTGAACTTTTTCTATTTTTGTCCTTGATTCTTCTAGATCTTTAACATAAACAAAAACTTCTTTAGTACTTTTTTTATCTGCATTAGGGACTAATTCCTTTAATTCTAGTAAGGTTTTTTGTTCTACTTTATTTTGATATTCTATCATAACATTTGTATCTTCATTCCATAATATTTTAAAAGGTTGAAAATCATTAAAAATATTTCCTAATTTTTCAAATTCTGGTAAATCTTCAGTACCTTCATCTATTTCTTTTGCCTTTTCAGGATGTAATATTTTCATTTCTTTTTTTATCTGATTTTGATGCTCTTTCGCCTTATTTACAGCTTCGTTAAAATCTTGTATAATATTTGATACTTTTCTTCCTTCAAATTCTTCTGTAAAATTATCTACTTTAGAAATATAGTCAAAAGTTTTTTCCAATTTTTGTATTTCGATTTTGAAATTTCCTTGGCTTTCTTTAAGTATATCAATATATTCTGCCTTTTTAAGCTCTAAATTTTCACTACTTGATTTAGCTACATCCTGAATTTGACTAGGAATCATCCAACTTTTTAGTAATTTTCTAAATAATTCTTCTACTCTTTTTATTGAATCAAATTTTTGTTGTTCTATTTTTGTTAAAATTTTATCTACATTTTTTAATTCTTCATTTTTAACTTTAACAAAATCTGGAATTGTTGCAAGTAAATCAAATAAATTTTTATATTGGTCTATATTTGTGGTTTCTTCCTTTAATTTATCCATTTTTTCTTTATTTTGTTGTTCTAATTCATCAGTACGATCAATACAATAATCTCCCATCCTTTGAAGCATTAATTTTCTTACTTCTCCGATTCTTTTATTTATATCTTCTTTTATTTGATTACTATTTATATAAAATAATCTCACATTCATTTCACTTCTTTTTGAATTTAAAATGTCTGTTAATTCATCAAGCCTATCTAAAATTTCAGTACATTTATCAACATTCAAATTTTTTTTAGTTTCTTTTGCATCACCTATTTTACTTTTTACAAAACCTTCTACTGAGTCTTTTAATATTTCCATAAAAATATTATATTCTGCTCTTTCTTTTTCAGCTAATCCAATTGATGTTTTTATAATATCAGTTAATTCATCTAAAGCTTGCTTATATAAAGGATAATCATCATTTAAAATAAATATTTTTTTATCTTCTATATCAACTAATTTAAAGCATAAACCACTTAAATTTTTTATTTCTTTTGTAATCATATCTTTAATTTGGGTGAAAGATTTTAATAAACTCTCTTCAATTTCTTCTAAAGAAGGTTTAAAAATGATTTTTATATGATTTTCTTTTTTCTTTTTATTACTTTCAACTTTTTCTAATAAAATAGAAGTTTGGAAAAGTGGTTTATATGATTCTAAATAATGTGTTCCAATTTTTGAAAAAAGTTCTGGACGATCCTTAGTGTTATATGGACATTCACCGAACTTTTTGAAAAAGTTCATAAATTTGATAATTGAATTATCTACCAATTCTTTTAATTTAGTTTTTAAAATAAGATTGCAATAAATTACTACTCTTCTTGCTAAAGTTTTTTCATATTCTTCTTTTGTTGCTACATAATAATCATATTTTAATTTAACTTTATTATCATTGTTTTCTTCAAAAGAACGAATGATACCAGGTAATTTAGATCCACACATATTTCTTAAATTAGATGAACTTTTTTCAAAATAAGATTTATCTAAATTATTAAAATCTTCTAATTTCATAGGAAGTAAATTATCATCTATATTAGATAAAATTAAAGATAATTGTTTCATATCTTCACAATTTTTTAGGAAACCACATAATAAAGTTTTAACAAATTTTTCATCTTCAAAAAATGATTTTTTATTAATTGTTTCAAGATGTTTCATAAATTCAGGAGATTTATTAATAATAGCGCATCTTTTAGTAGGGATATGTCTATAAAAAGGTTTAATTTCAAGTGATCTTTCTTTAAACTTTGGCTGATTTGAAGGTTCTTGCATTTCTAATAAAAGTCTACATTTTTTCATTTGTCTTAAATAATCTTGCTTAATCACATTTAATTCTCTTGTAAATGAAGGATTGCTTTCATTAAAAATATAATTAAATATTTCACTTAATCTTTTAGTGCTAAAACGAACTTTGTTCTCAATTTTTTTTTCCCATTCCAAGCTTAAAGTAGAAACAATTTCTGTAGGAACATTATCAACATATCTTGTAAAAAGAATAAATTGGTCTACATTGTTTCTTCTTTTTTCACACAGATATTTCCTAAATTCAAATTCAGCTTTATTTTCCCACTTAAACAAAAGAGATAATCTAGTAACTTCTTTTTCAGTTTGAACAAAACGTACTTTATATCTTTGTGTTTCGGGATTATAATTTAATACTTTAACAGGATTCCACATATATTTGTCAGTTGTATGATCATACATTGGAGAAGTCCCATCATATTCTTCTTCATTTTTTTGACACATTGTGAACCACTCCTCAGGGGGTCTGTCTTCCCAACAATCATATCTTCCCAAATTTTTTATATTCATTAATTTTATGGAAGAATAACATTTATCATAATCAGCTTCCAAATAACAAATATTGGTCATATCCCTATTTTCATTGTCCATAAATTCTTCAAAGCAGGATATTCTTAAAGGTTCCTTTGGATAAGGAGTTCTATAATATTTAAAAAATTCAAGGAGATCTATATGAAAATATTGCTTTATTAAAGACAAAATTTGGACTCTTTCCCTTTTTTCTCTCTGTTCATGCTGGTCAAGCATATATACCGGTGTAGATTCTTCTTTTGGATTATATTTAAAAGTTACTGTTGAAGATATTGGAATGATATTTATATTTTCATTGTTTTGGTTTTCTGTAACTGGTATTTTTGCCTTGTTTTTTTTAGTAATGGAATTGAAGGCTTTTTTCTTTCTTTCTTTTTCTTCTTCACGCTTTTTTTTGGATTTTTGTTCTAGTTCTTGTTCGATTTTTCTACTAAGAGCATGAAAATTGACATTTTTGATTTTTACAATTGGCTCTTTACTTTTTCCAAGTTTCTTTTCAAACTTTTTATTCATAAGTTTAATTTAATTATTTTAGATATTTTTATTTATATTATAATTTTATTTTTAATTAAATATAATTTATGAATATTTAAATAAATTTAAATTATAATATAAAAAAATTAAATATTTAGCATGGGGATTGGGGATTGGGGATTGGGGATTGGGGATTGGGGATTGGGGATT
>JAJMZT010024909.1:0-13305 GCA_023807265.1 Metadinium minorum
AAAAGTTAATGAATATATATTATTGAATTAAAACTCTAATATATATTAACCAAAAAACATTTGAATTACCACTTATTTTAATTTTAAAATTTTATCAATTAATAAAAGGGGAAAATTTTTTTAGAATTATATCATTAACTTTTCGAAATTATTCAAAATAATAGGAACTCACTATGAGTTTCCCTTATTTCTAATAATTTCAGAGCATTTATTAAATTAATCATTAATTTTTGTAAATATTAGAAATGAATAATAAGAATTAGAAAATAAACCATCAACTTTTGAATATTATTTATATTTCATATTTCAACATTAAGAGTTATTTCTGTAGTTTTTATATTTATATTTTTAATTAATTAATTAAGGAGAAAAATGTTAATAAATTTTTTTATATAAATAATATTTATTATATATTTCATATTAATTAAATTTGGAAAAAACATTTAATTAGAAAATAACTAATATATAATAAATAATAGTAATTAATTAATTAGTAATTTCTCAATTAAAACCAAGCTTCATAATCAATTTTCTTTTTTTTGAGATTATCATTATTCATTGAGTTTTCAATTAATTCATAAATAATTTTCATTGAATTTCCTTTATTATAACAATTTTCATTATTATTTACATTATTTTTAATACTATTTTCAAATTCATTATTATTTATATCTCCCCTTACATCAGTCCTATTATTTTTTTGATTATTTTTTTCTGCATTTTTATTTATATCAAATTCTTTATCATTTATTGAATTCAAAATAAATTTAAATTTATTCATATAATTTTGCACAATTTTGTCATTTTTTGTGCCATTAATATTATTATCCAAAGTAATTTTCAAAATATTTTTAAGAATTGAAGTTTTTTTAATTAATGCATCACATGAAAAATAAAACAATTCAGGAATAATACCATATATAGAAGATATTGACAGAAAAAAGCTAATATTTTTTGTTAATCTTAATGGAGTTTCATTTTTCTGTTCAATTATTTCTTTATATTCATTATCTTTAAATAATGTTAAATCATTAACAAATGTGCAAAAGCCAGTCTCCTTGCTAAATGATATATTTTTTAATAAAATATTATCTGAAATAATAAAACTTAATAAATTATTTAGTGAAAATGATATGGTAAATTGTTTTCTGAAAAGAAATATATCCTCAATATTAACAATAAATTTATGTATGAAATTTTTTAAGGAGTCTTGGGGGATAATCTTACACATTTTATAAAATAATTTTTCGTTATTTTCGGAACTATAATATACCAAATCGGAATTAACATTCAATTTTTTGGCTTCTTCTTCAAATACTTGGTTTGCTATTTTTGGAGAATAACCTCTTTTTTGTAAGCAATATTCATATATTTCATCCATATTATATCTTATTCTTATATCTTCTTCAACTATTTTTATTTGTGGACTTATATGATATTTAATAGAGGTTATAAAAGATACTTTCCTTTTGCAAGTTTGATAATTTTTTGAAAAAATGAAATTAAATAAGACTTGCATTATATATATCTTCATATCAATATTTGCATAAGCACTTTGATTAATTATTATAAAATTCATTAATTTATCATTAGAACATCTGATTAATACTTTTGTTCTTGCGTCAGTAATATATTTATGAGAATATTCATTTTCAAATTTAGAAATATATATTATATTTTCTTCTTTTGGCTCTTCTATTTTATTATTAAATAATCCAGGTAATTCAATATTATTAAAATCAATGTTATGAATATTTTCTTCACATAATTTACTTAATTTTTTAAATTTATTTTCAGTAACAATTAAATTATGATTATAATACTTAGTTTTTATTATACAATCTCTTAATTTGCTCCTTGTTACTTCTGAATTTTTCATTAATTCTTCAATATTATTTTTAAATTGTACTAAATCTGGGAAATTTCCTAAAATTGTGGCAACTTTTTCAAAAAATTTTTTAACATCAACCATTTTTTCACTTTGAAAAGTAATATTTTCACATAAATTTAATATTGAATTTAATGAATTTTCTTGATTATCCTTTTCTTTTTTAGTTAATTCATCAACTATTAACTGAATTTTATCAATGCAATGATCATATTTATTTTCAGAATAAATTATATTTTTTAATTCTTTATATTGTTCAGAAAGAGGATTTTCACTTGTTTTATTCAAATTATTTATTATTTTTTCATATATAGTAAATGGATAATATATTATTTGCTTATATTTTGTGGCAACTTTTTTTAATATATAAAAAAAGAAATCATTTATATTATTATAATATTGATAATAATTGTAATTATCAAACAATATAGGTAACCAAAATATCCAAACCCAAGAAGGGATTTTATTTATTTCTTCATTAAATCTATCTTTTAATAACTCATTTTTAAATTCTTTAATAAAATTTATCATTCTAGGTATTATAAATTTTGCTTTATCCAATTTATATATCATAGTATATAAATAATTATATATAGTATTTTCAAACCATTCTGAAGAATTTCCTTCTTCTTTTGTTAAAAAAGAAATTTCTTCACACATCTCAGCCCAATCATAATATAAATGATAATCAGTTGATTCTTTATTTTTATAAATTAATGCATCAATAAATGTTTTATGCGCTTCAAATATATCTCCTTTTTTATAATAAAAGTATGCTTTAAATTCTTTAAAATGATTTATTCCATAATTTGTTAATTCTTTTAATGCTTCCTCATTAATAGATGAAAAATTTTTAATATATTCATCACAAATTTTAATTCCTAAATCATAATTATGAATATTATTTCTAATAAATTTGATATATTCTATATCTTTACAATATATTTCATAAGGATATAATCTAAGATTATTTTTATTTTCTTCATTAAATAATTTTAATTTTTCATAAAAAGTTTCAGTTAAATTTAATTTTCTTGAATATTTTAAAACAATCATATCATTCCAAATTTTATCACTATAATTAGGAATAGTTCCTTTATTCTTTAATATTCCTTTTACAGTATTAAATAAATAAAATCTTGGTTCTAAAATACTTTTTAACGATTTATAACCTTCACAATAGTGTGGTAATCTTTCCCTCCATAAAATAAAATTCTCTTTAAAATTAATGTTACCTCCTTCTCTCATCTTTTTTGTTATTTCCAGTAAGATATTAGTGCTTTCATAAGCTTCTACTGCCATTTGAAAAACTAGATAAAAATAATAATCGATATTTTCTATATTTTTAGGATATAGATCATGAAAAATTTGATAAATATTTTGTATGCAAAATAAACACTTAGTTATATATTTATTATCAATAGCATTATTCAAATTCAAATCATTTATAATATTATTAAAATTCCTATATATTTCAGAAATATTGTCAAGATTAAGATATCTTAAATTATATCTATTAGGTTTATTATATTGTGAAATACTTTGTGTAAATAAATTTAATTCTGACCATTTCCCATTCCCAGAGAACCATAAACCATTTAATTTTAAATCATTATTATTATTTATATTACTTAATTCTATTATATTATTCCATTTATCAGTATTTTGATAACATTCTATAAGACCATTTTCCCATATTGATAAATCATTAAATAAGTCTAAATCTTCATCAAATAAATTATTATTATTATCTAAATTAATATTATCTATATTGATTCTATCTAAAATCTTATTTTTTAATTTATTGAAACATTCATAAAAAATATTTTCTGCATTTAAATAATTATTCATTTGTAATTCATTAATACTATCTTTAGAAGAATTATTTTCGGAAAAATAGTATTTTAACCCGTTTGATAAACTGTTTTCTTCTAAAGAATTGAAAATATTTATTAATGAATTATAAGACTTTTGGATATCAATACCTGTAATCAATAAATTTTCTAAATATAATATACTTGATATCCATAAATTTTGGGAAGGTATTAATGATTGTATAATTGGAGGTTTAATATATATTATTGGAGCACATTGACTAAATGCTTCAAAAAGGAGTTTTATTATTTGTCTTTTTTCTTTTTGTTTTAATGAATATTTATATAAAAATTCATTAATATATATTGTTAAAATTTCTCTTTCTTCCATGTTAAGCATTTTCCAAATTTGACAAAAAACAATAATAAAAATTTTAGAACAAGAATTATTATCTGAAAAGATTATTTCTCTTATTGGATCTAATAAATCTTCGACTTTTTTCTCTTTTGTAATTACATTGCAAGTATCTACCATATTTCTTATAAAATTTTTTTTATCATATTTTTCATAGTCATTATTAGTATTATATTCCATTTCCATTTTATTATTATTTTTATTCTCTAAATTTTTAAATTTCGAATAATTATTTGTATTCATTATTAATGGAATTCCTTCCTGGAAATAAGACAATATAAAATCAATACTAAATAGAATAAATTCATAATATATATAAGAAAATATTTCATTATCATTATCTTCAAAACTAAATATCCATTTTAAACCATCTATTAATTCATCTCCTATATAGCATTTAATTAATTCAAAAATTTTTTTTCTATTTTCTAGTTCATATTTGGCAGCATTATATATAAAAATACGTAAAGATTGGATTATATTTGAATCTTTTTTATTTGAATTATGATAAGTCAAATAATCTTTTAAATATTTGATAAATATATTTATAATATTTTCATTTGTTCTTGTTCTGTTTGGATTTAAAAGGTCAGTACTTTTTAATAATTTAAACATAAATTTATTTTTTTCTTCTAATTTATCTTTTAAGTATTCATTAAACATTATTTTATTTACTAAATGTTCTAATAATGGATCATAAAATTTATCTCTAAAATATCTATATGTGAATAAAAATAATTCAAATAAAAAGCTATAATAATTTTCAACAATTTCTTTACAATCCAAAAAAAAATAAAATCCACTTAAAAGAACATCAGGATAAATAATTAACATATTATAAATATGAAATATATCTTTTTTTTTGTCTTCTTTTTCATTTATAACACAATAAATTTGTTCATTTTTTATTTTTTGTAAATCCTCAAAATCTCTTAAATAAAAATAAAAATTTCTACTTGTTGAAAAATAATCTTTTATTTCTTTAAATATAAAAGAATAATTATTTACTACTTTTTTGAAAACATTATCATATTCTCTTAAAAAGAATAGAGTAAAACAATAAAAATTTTCAAATAAAGAATAAGTTAAATTTTGAATCAATTTTAAATTTTCTTTACTATTATATTTTTCTAACTTTTCTTTTATAATAAGAATATTATTGTTTTGATTATTATTACTTTCAAAATTTGATATTTCTTTTAATGCTTCAGACAAAGAAAAGTAAAAATTATCGAAAAATTTTCTAAAAATAATAAAGTATTTAAAATTGTTCACTTGAAAGGTTTCTAACCATTTACCATTAATAATAGAATTTTGTTGTTGTTGTGCCTGTTGTTGATGATTATCATGATCTAATTGTGGCTCTTGATTATATATATTATTATTTTGATTTTGATTTTGCAAATTAGAATTATATATAGCTCTATTTATATATAATCTATTTAAGACTAAAAAATCGAAAACCTCTTTAATAATATTATTATATGTTGTATAGTCGTGAATTTTATTATTTCCTTTAAATAAATCTTTTATATCATAATTTGTATAAATTTTATTTGTATTGTATTTTTCTTTAATTATTCTTTCTACATAATCCATCGTTATAATTTTATATTCAATAAAACTTATTTTATCCGGCTTTTCTTTATTATTTAGTTGAATTAATAATTTTTCATCTGTTAATAATCTCAATACAAATGCATAATCATTATATATATGATGATTAAAATCATTGTCATATATTATTTTGTAAAATTCGAAAAAAAAATCTAAGTTTTGATAAATTATGTCAATTTTGGTAGTAAATAAAGATATCCTTAATAAATGAATATGAACATGAATATGAGAATAATTTATTAAATCAAGCATTTTTTGTTTAATTGAAAAAATTCGAAAATTATTTTTAGAATTTAATACTTCACCTGAATAAGTTATTAATTTTTGAAAAATTTCAAAATTTTCCTCATTTTTGTTTTCTTTTTTATTATCATTTTTATCATTATTTGATGTAAATAATATTTTATAGAATTTAAAAATAATGCATAATACATTATTTTCTAATTCACCTAATTTTTTTATTTCTTCTTTATTATCAATATTTTTTACCTTATCTCTTTGATTTCTTATATATGAAATTATTATTCCTATTGATTGAACTAGTGTTTTTTTAATAGTAGAGTTTTTGGCAATTTTTGGGGAAAAATCATATATAAATTTCAGTATTTTTATAATGGAATCACTTGATTTATTAAGTATATGAGGATATTTTAGAATTATTTTCAAAAAATTAAAAATAGATAATGGATTCCCATCTTTAATCAATTTCTCTAAGACATTATTAGATTGAGAATTTGAAAGAATTATTTCATAAATTAAATTTTCAATATCATTATAATCTTCATTTAAATTTTTATTAAAATTTATAATTGTTTTTATATTTTTTTCTCTTTTTTCTTGTGTTGAAAATAAATTTATATCTAATAATAAATAAATTCTCCATATTCCTAAACCTTTTTTATCTTTAATATAGGGTGAATATGACAATAAAGTTTGAATATTATAATAAATTTTAGTAGTTTGTTCATTATAATGAATATTATTATCTTTTTTATTAATACATTCTAAAAACATAACTATTAATAAAGAAATAAATTTATATTTTGCTTCTTCTTTTTTATCACTATCTAATCTTATATTATATAATTTATAAGTTAATAATTCTAATAGATTTAATATAAAATGTTCATCATAAGAATTTGATAGAGTATTTTCTTTGTTATTTATGTTATTATTATCTTTGCTTTTTTTTTCTTCTATCATTTCTTTTTCATCTTCCTCTTTTTTATCGAAGCTTATATTTAAAGAATTATCTTTATTCATTGAGACAGAAAAGCACTGAAAAAAATTATATTTTTTTAAATATTTTATCATCATTGGAATGATTAAATATTCCACAAATAAATCAAAATAGTTCAATGTTTCATTTTCAAATAAAATAAAATCTTCTATTATTGTTTTAAAATTTTGTTCAAAAATATTTTCTTTTGTTAATAGAATTAAGTGAAATGAAAAAAAATACATTATTTTATCTTTTTCGTAATTTGATACATTTTCAAATGATATAAAAAACAATAAAGATAATAAATATTTATTTTTCTTTTTAAAATAATCAATATACAGTTTATTAAGATCAAGCCAATATTTCATTACTTTTTCATAATCAATATTTTCTTGCAATTTTTCATAATTTTTATCATAATTAATAATCATTTTTTTAATATAATCATCTATTATTTCAATTAATGAAGTTCTTTTTAAATTAAATGGGAATATCAAACAAATAATTTTGCATATTTTTAAATAATAAACCAGTTTATTGATAATAGAATGTTCATCATTTTTAATTTTGCTATTGATTATATCATTTTTTATTTTTTGAGCAATATCATTCATTATTGCTTCGCAAATTAAGATAGATGATTCTTCTAATGCAAGTATTTTAATTAGTTTAGATACATATTTTTGCTCCTTTTTATCTTCATACATATCTATTATAAATTGACTAAAATATTTCCTATATTTGGTTATTAATTTTATTATTTTTTTCTTATATTTTGTTTGAGTGAAACATACTAAACTTTTAGAATAATTATTAAGATATTCTTTTACTCTATTTAATAATAGTTTAAAAATGATTTTTATATTATCTTCTTTAATATCAATATATAAAAATAAAGAGATATATCCATAAAATAAAATAAAATAATTATTTTTCATTTCTCCTGAATAATTTTTGAAAATATCTATTTTTTTTGTTAACTCTAATATCATGCTATTATTTAATTTCATAGATTTGCAAATTATTAATAAGCAATTAATATGACTTCTTTGAAGGCCAGAAATAATATCCTGACTTATTTCACAATTTGAAGAATAAATATTAACTTGATTTATATTATTTATATAAGAATTTATTTTATTATAATTTTCTTTATATACAATTTCTCTTAAGTTTGAATCTTTTTTAAATATATTATATAAAAATGATGAACATTCTTTTAATATTAAAGATGAATTAATATTAAATATTTTTTTAAAAATTAATTTAGTAATTTTCCTTTTATATTTAATAATTTCTCCTTTTTCTTTTTCTTTAATTATATTATTGTCAAAATTTATTTTAGTAAATATATTTTTTAATAATTTGATATATTGTTGAGCCATATTCATTTTTAAACCTAATAATTCAAATAATTCTCCAATATAGAAATCTCTTATATTAACTTCATTTCTAAATATTTCATTTTCATAAACATATTGTTCAATTATTTCAATATATTCTTCTTTTATTTCATTTTTTAAAATGATTTTTTCTCCATTTTGATTTTTTATTTCAAAATTATGTTCTACATTTTTATTTTGTAATAATTGCTCTAAATATAAAAATAAAAATGTTGTTTTAAAGACAACTGTTTCTTTAAAATTTAGTGTTATTTCTAAAAAAGTAAAATAACTTATTAATATATTAAAATATAAGGCTTTAATTAATTCTATAAATAAATTTAAATTTTGATTATTATTAGAAAAAATAAATTCTTCAATTAATAAAGGGCAATAATTAAAAATATTATTTAATGAATCAGAATATGTTATAAAAACCTCAAAATTTGTATCTCTTAAGCCTAATTTTTTTGTTAACGAATTAAAGATAGCATCTATTTTTTTAAATATTTTTGTTGAATTAAATTTATTTAAAATACATTTTTTTTTTTTTGAATTAAATAAAATATTTTTTTCATTTACATTTATATTTATTTTATTATTACAAATAGATATTATTTTACCAATATCAAATTTATTATGAGATTCTCTGAAATAGTTATAAAATTGGATAATACTAATGTTAGATATATCAATTTGAAATAATAATGGTAAAAGATTTTTTAATGGAGGGAAATTTCCAATGATTTTGTTAATTAAATAAATTCCTAAGCTTCTAGTATAATTATTTTGTGAATCTATTTTTTCAACAATTTCATCAAAGCAATATCTTATAAAATCAAAAGTCATTAATAAATTTTTTTTTGCATTATTAATAGTTTCTTTTTCTTGAAATGAAAGTTTATGATCATCTTTTATATTTTTATCGTCTTTTAAATATTCTTCATTTAATTTATAATAATTTATATCTTTGATTAAAAACATTTGTATTAAATAATCAAAAATATCTACTAAAATATTACTTCCTTTTTTAAATTGAATTTTAACGATATTTGAATAATTAGATGAAGCACTAGATATACATTTGAAGAAATATTTAAGATATTTATAATTAACACTTTTGTCAAATTTTTGTAATAATATTTTTAATAGCATTAGTCCAGAATCTTTCTTTTGAGATTCATTTATATAACAACAATTAATAAATTTCATATATAATAATTCAGTTATTTCCAAATTTTTAATTACATTATTATCATAATCAAAAAACTTATTAATTGAATCAATAATATTATTTAATATTTTTAAAGCATATTCTGTTAATTGAACATTTGAATTTTTAATAATAGTGGGATGTGTAGTAATTAAAAATGAAGTAATTTCATCAATGAACATAATCGGATCGATTTCAAATAATAACATATTTTTATTATTTTTTTCTTTAGATAATAATATCAATAAAAAATAATCACTTATAAATTTCATTAAATTTTGTCCATAATTAAGTTGCTCTTTTCGAATATTTTGTATTTGAATAAAAGAAGAATTTATAAAAAAAAATCCTGTTATTATTTTTCCAATTAATATATGCTCTTTTATTCTAATTATACTATTAATTTGTATTTTTGAATTTTTATCATTCATAATTTTAAATGAATAAGATGATTTAAATTCATCCTCATTAAAATTAAAACCTTTAATAATATTTTTTTTTACTTCAATAATGTAATCATAATCAATCTTTTTACTAAAAAATGCAGTTAGACAATTTTTATAGGTTTCAATGTAATTATAAATTAATTTTTTAGATGATAAAGAGTTTTTTTTATGAATCCCTTTAGTTATTAAATTTATTGTATTATCCATATCTATATCAACTATACTATCAAGAATAAAATCTAAATATCTTTCTTTATTTCTTTCTTTTAATTTCATAGTTAATATTTGAGGACAGGTTTTTGGAATTATTTTTTTTTTCTTAAAATAATTTCGGCCTTTTCCACCTAATTTTGATATCCATTTTAATGAAGATAAGCAAATATTAAGATTTGGATAAGAATTTAGATTATTGGAGAATAAATCTATTAGTTTTGACAAATTTTGTTGGATAAAAGGCTCTGCGCATTCGGGAATTTTTGCATATAAAGCCATCCAATTGTCTAAATTTAATAAATTTATATGAATATTGTCAGTCTCATTACTTAATGAATCGACTACTATTGGAAAGATTAAATTTGGCATTTCTGATAAAAATTTTAATTTAATTTGCATTGCCATTATTATTTCAGAAACTGTTCCACTTAAAAATGGAGTTTTTTCTTTTATATTTACGAAATATTTAATTATTCCATTTAATAATGGATATAATTCAGAATTAAAATTATTAATTATTTCCAGTTTTTGCTTTCTTTCTTCTTGATTTGAATTTTGGGATGTACTTATCGATGGTTTAAAATATTTAAAAAAACATCTTAAAACATAAATATAATTTCCATAATATTCAGAATTTTTAGAAAGATATATAAGATCAAGTATAAACGGAATTATATTATTTTTTAGGTATTCAAAATTATTTACACTATCTAATAAAATTAAAAAAATAGTTTTTAATGCAGTTATACTATTTATACTTTCATTTAATATTACAGATGTATTAATTGTATTATTATTATAATTAAATATTTCAATTGGATTTCCTATTTCATAAATGTTTTTTTTAAAATATTCAAAATAAATAATAAATAAAGTTTCTCTTATTTGTGCATTTTTAATATTTTTAAATGTACTAATAATTAATTTTGATAAAATGCAATTCCTAGGGCATATTTTACTTCCTAATTTAATTAATTTATATATATAAGGAACTAATCTTTTAAAAATAGCTGTAAATAGAGTTAAATCATTTTGAAGTGTATTAGTATAAAAATCTATTAATTTATCTATTAAATCATATTGATTATCATGATTTTGGTGATTAACCATTTTTTTTTGGAAAATAGAAAAAAAATAATAAAAAAGCTTGGAGAATTGAATTGATACTTTATTTATTATATTAATCTTGTTTTCATTATTATTATTATTTTCTTTATTATATAATAAAGATTTTAATAAAACTATAAAAATTTCAAAAACTGAAATAGTATTTTTCATTAATTCAGATATATATTTTGGATCTTCATTTAAAATATATTTATTATATTCATTATTTAATAATATAAAAAATAAATAATTCAAATTTTTTCTTTTATTTGCATTAAAATCATTCTCTTCAACATTTATTTTCATCATATTTCTTTGTAGAATTTCTCTTTGCTGCACTTTTTCCTCTTTAATATGCTGGCCAATAAATTCATTAGTTAATAAAAATAAATTTCGATAAAAATAAGTTATTTGATTTAAAAAAAAATATAAATTATCAAAAGTATGAAATAATTTTTCTTTTTGCTTCCATTCATAGAATAATTTAATAAGAGATATTATTTTTATTCTAATATCAAAAGTAATCCTAAAATCATTTAATTTAATGATTAGATTTTTAAATAATTTATATTTATCTTCAATAATCAATTTTATTAAAGCTTTTTTAAATTGTGCCAAAAATTGGTCATTATTTCCTTGAATGGTAAAGCAAAATGAATAATATTTTATTATATAGCTGATAATCATATTATATTTATTAACTGATATATTTTTATTTTCTATATAATTATTATCATTTAACAATATTTTATAATTTTTCATTATTTGACCTAGGTTATCAGCATTATTTTGAAATAAATTTTGGCTAAATTTTAAATAATCTTCAAAATATTTCATTGTGAATGGGAAAGTAAAACTTGTATTTAAAGTTTTTTTTAATATATAATGAAAATTATGAGATATCAATATTATTTCTTCTTTATTTAAGTCTTTATTTTTTAATAAAAAAAATGCATATAGTGGTAGCATTATAAAAAAATAGTATTTTTCTAATACAAAATCTCTATGATTATAAGAATTCTCCTCTTTTGATAATTGTTTTATTGTATCAATGGAATTAATTACTGTTTGAAAATTTTTTAATAAATTATCTTTTTGTATCTTTAACTCAATTAAGTAATCAGTTCCATTTAAATTATGTTCATTTAAATATTTATTATAATTAGTATATGATAAAATAAATCCATAAATGAAAGAAGCCAATAATTCAAAAGAGTCTTTTCCCAATAATTTGTTTTTATTATTATTATTTATATTTATTTTCCATATATCAATTACTCTTGGTGAATTTTCATTTATAAAATTTAATAATTCGATATATATCCTTAAATTAGATTCACAAATTTTTTCATATTGGACATTTATTATATTCAATAAAAATCGAATAGCTTTTAAACCAAATTCTTCATAATCTTTTTTGAAAATTTTATTAATTAATTTACAAAATTTCTTCCATAAACTCATATCTTTCGAATTACTGGATAAGTAATATAATCGATCAAAAATTAAGAGCTTGAAATCCATCTCATCAGGCCCAATTTCTTCGATTTCTCTTTCATTATTGTCATAAAATTGAATAATTAATTCATTTATTTTATTAGAATTTAAATTAGAAGATTGAGTATTTTGAGAATTTTCTTTATATTCTCTTTTTATCAACTCTTTTATTTTTGATGTATTTTCTTTAAGGGAGATAAAATCTACAAAATTATATTTATTTACTTACCTTTATTGGCAAAATTATTTTTTATTTCGTTGAAAATATTATTTACATAAGCTTCTAATGATTGTTGTGAATCTATAAAAAGAGAAAAATAAAAAATAATTAATCTTATTTTTTACCATTTTTTGAATTTTTAACATCCATATTTTTTATATTTAATAATAAATAATAAATTATCATTTAAATACTTTTAAATTATTTAAAAAAAAACTCTTTGGGGATTGGGGATTGGGGATTGGGGATTGGGGATTGGGGATTGGGGATT
>JAJMZT010024910.1:0-12775 GCA_023807265.1 Metadinium minorum
CCCAATCCCCAATCCCCAATCCCCAATCCCCAATCCCCAATCCCCAATCCCCATTTAATAATCTTTATAATAATAATTTAATTTAGTTTTATTAAAATATTCATTATTTTAAATGGCAATTTTCAAGAAAAATAAACTATAAAAAAATAAAAATAAAATAAAAATAAAAATGAAAGAAACAAATACAAAAAACTTTTCATTTATTTTTTTACTTTTATTACTAATTCCTTGTATAATATCAGAAATAAAAGTATATCCAGATCATTATGTTCCTACAGATTCCCCATATTCATCTTCATCACTTTATTTATCTTCGGACATTAAAGAAAGACAAATTTACAAACTAGGTTATTTTTCAAAAAGTGCAGCATTAATTCAAAGTTATAAATATGGATTTAAATATAAACCAGATCCATTTTGTCAATCTCTAGATGGAGTTGACAAAATTGGGCGAGATTCAAATAATCAGTTTTTTTCTTCAATAACTAATCGAGAAGATACAAGAGAGAACAATTTTTCTGAAGAATTAGATTTATTAGAAAATTATTGTAGTGATAAAGTATTAGTTATTAACGCACCCTTTCCAACTTTGCACAATACTGGATATATTTTAAGATATAAATTAGTAATGACAAATGAAGCAGGGGCTGATCCAGAAATAGATATTAATTTAAGAATAATAAACAAAGATGATACTATTAATGATTATTTTTTATGTAAATTTAAAATGAAAGCTAATGAAGCAGATTGGTTTAGAATGACAATCCAATCAAAATTGTATAAATCAAACCAAATAACAATGATTTTTTATTGTGAAATTTCAGATGATACTAGAGCTTTTGATGTAAATACCGACGATAAATATCAATTCATAATTGGAAAAGATGATAATCCTGATTATTCTTTAATTTATCTTTCTTTTTATCAAATTATTTTAGAAGATTCTACAAATTCATATTTATCAAGTATTAATGATAATAGAATAGTAAGAACATATAATGGATTAGAAGATTGTATAGAGAATGCAATTTTAAATGAAGATTCGTGCCTAATTGGATATGATTGCGAGGCAAATGATAACATAGACAATAAAGGTGAATGTAAATCATGTGATTTTACTTGTTATGACTGTAAAGATTTACATTGCAAGGAATGCGGAGTTTTAACCAATGTAGGCAAAGTGCCAAAAGACGCTCAAACTTGCGAAATTAATAATATTGATATAACAAATTTTAAAGATTTTACTTTTAATGTAACAGTTCCAAGTAATAATGAATTTCATGAAAGATCGACTCTTGGATTTTGGATTTTTATTTCTGATCTTTCAAAAGCAAGAAATGGCTATTCAAATATTTTTCATGTAGTTCTTAAAGATAGATATATTGTTTCAATTATTCCAAATGAGCTTTCTGTGGGAGTTTATTTTCATGCTTATGAAGACTTATATCGAAAAATTACAACAGAAACTCTTTTAGAAAGTAATTATGTTGATAGAAATAGTGATTATGTTTTAAGTAGAATTATACCATCTGATGAACAATTGAGATATATTAATGGAAAAGACTTATCTGGGCAATGGTTCCATGTCTCCTGTGGGTTAAGTTTTGATCATAAAAAATTTTATGTGGGTACCATGATGAACGGAGAAGCTTCAAATATTGAAAGAGCATTAAGACATGAAAATTTATATTATGATTCTGTAAAAAATGTTTATGTAGAAAATGATATTTATAATAGACATATAATACAAAATGAAGAAAAATTATATATTCAATTTAAAAATTTTGGTTATGCTGGGACAAAAATTTTTTTAAAATATTTTGTATTATTTCAAGAATATATTCCTCCTTCATTTAAATTTATGTATTATGACTACTATAGTGAAAATAATGTTAATAGTCAAATATTATTTCAAGCACAATTTGGATTTATAGAAGAAAACGGGAAAAATTATATTATAAAAGCAAAAAATTTTAACTATATTGAATCAACATATGAATTAGAGCGAAATGCCAATAAAGAAATTGATTTATCTCCCCCAATAAATTATAAATTATTAATTTTACCAAAAACAAATACTGCCTATAAATATATTAGTTGTAGTAAACAATATATAAGTTTACAATTAAATGATTATCAAAAAGTAAATTGGGATGATAATAAACCATTATTTTGTGAAGGATATCTGGATACACAAAATGATGTATGTTTTTATTCTTCTTCATGTTTAATTAATGGAGAGCATTATATTATTTATCCAGCAGAAGATGACAGTAATGGCTATTGTGATTTTTTATGTTCTGGCCCAATGAATTGCGATTATAAATATTTATCAAATAAAAAGACAAGACCATTTGGAACTGAGAGTTCAGTAGGTTTTTGTAAAACTAAACCTGATGATTTTGATACTAATAATGTTTATAATTTATTTTATTCTTGTGAAAATAAAGAAACTAAATATTATTTGCAATATAGTTCATTTTATAATCCTTCAATAATAAGAATTCCTGTCAATAATGAGAACGGACTTAGCTCATATATCGTTGAAATATGGTATTATCCTGACTTTTTTTTAAGCGATAATACTAGACAAGGTAAATATTATTATCCAGAAACCCAAAAAAATATAGTATTTTATTCAAATGTTGTTCATGCTTATTTTCTCCATTCAGAATATAAAACATTAAAAGTAGAAGATGAATATTCTACACACACAACTCCTTATTATCACCCATATGAATGGAATAAATTAGTTTTTTATGGACTAACAAAAGATTCGAAGCATTTTAAATATTTTATAATAAATAATTTGATATATGAACCAATTGAATTTAAACATATTCACAGTTCTGAAGTTAAATTAAACTTTATTCAATTTTTTCCACATACTAATAATATTGGTAATCCTATAGATGGTGTTTATACTCAGTGGGCTTCAGGATATTACCGAGGATTGAGAATTTGGGATGGAGATAAGACAAGTCTACCATTAACAATTTTATATGAAAATGTTTTTGATCCATATGAGCAAAAAGTTAATTCATTAATTTCTTATTATCCAATGACAAATGAATATATAAGTGATAATTGTATATCTGAAGTAAAAGAAATTAATAAAGGAACAATAGAAGTAGGTTCTGGAACTGTCAGATTAAGAAGATATAATTTTTCGTCAAAATTTGATTTTATTAGAAGCCAATATCCTTCTCTTGGATATTATCTTTTAGCAGAATCCACTCAACCTAAAGCATCACAATGTGGTACAGGCTGTCTTAGATGTTGGAATGCAGGAAGTAATTGTTATGAATGTGTTAAAGGATATACTTTAACTTTAGAAAGAGCATGTGTTCAAGTATCAAAATATTATTTTTTATCTCCTTGCATTGATCAATCAAAAATTTGTAGGGCTCAATTAACTGTTCCTGATAGTGTTTATAAAGAAGATACAACAAAAGCAATATCTGTTACACTTTGGATTAAACCTTTTGGATTTGATTCATCTACATTACATACTATACTTCAATTTAGTAATGATGATATATTAGAATTTTTGGATGTTTATGGAGATGATGCAGGATTAATATTAAAAAATCAGGGAAGGATTGTTGCTAATAGTAAAAATTTTAGAGAAAAAATAGGATATTGGTCATTCATATCTTTATCATATTATAACAAACAATTAAAAACAACATCAGATAATGTTTATTTTCAAAAGGAATATTTTCCATCAATGATAAATTTTGAAGTAAATGGAGAAAATCTTCCCATAAGAAATTATAATACCCCAATAAATTTAAAATTTAATGCTTTGGAAATTTTTTCAGAATTTGTAGGTTTAGTTTTTAATATTAGATTTTATCATGAATATTTAATTGGAGCTTTTGGCTTTGCTACTAATAATGGAAATTTAATATCACCTTTTTCAATTCCACTTCCAGTTAAGTCTTATTTAGTTCCTGGAACTTCTTCTTCAAATTGCCTTAATACTATGGATTTTACTAATAATAATGGAGATAATTTTAAGTGTGTAGGAGAAAATGATAGATTATTTGAAACTTTAGCAACATCTTATAATAATTATATAACAATTGAAAGTGGTTTTGGTCAGCCATATGAATGTGAATTTAAAAATGATTATGAAAATTCTGAATCTAATTGCTTAAATGCATGTAAAGGAGTAAATAAATTAGATTGTACTTGTTTAAATAGGAACTATAATTCACAATTGATAGTAAAAACAAAGGCAGAAGGAGAAGATAGTACTCTCATATATTGTAGAACATTAGATTATATTAATTTTTCAAAAGCAAAAAAAATAACAATTAATCATGTTAGAACTGCAAAAGAAACTAAAAAATTTACTTTACAATTTTGGATTTATTTTTATAGCTATGATTCAGAAACTTTTGGAGGAGCAACATTTAATTGGAAAGGGCATAATATTATAAGTGTCTATAAAAAATCTGATAGAAAATATTATACTAAATGCCAAACTTATACTGTAGATGACGTTGAAATAACTCTAGAATCAGAAGAATTAGAATTAAATATTAAAAAATGGAATTTTTTATCTTGTTCAGTAAATTATGAAGAAGCTCTATTTTATTTAAATACAAATAATGATATTGATACTAATGCAAATAATCCAAATGATGGAATTAGATTAAGAACACATAGAATAAATCCATCAGTCCCACCAGACTTTTTAGTTAATAATGACTGGACAACTTTAGAAATATCAGATGATACAGAAATTTTTGAAGAGTGGGGATATTTATATTTTAGGCAAATTCATTTATGGAAATATGCTTTTTTTAACGCTGAATTTTTATCTAGAGTTGATATTTTAACTCCAGCTAAGTTTCCTTATTTATTACATAGTTGGGATACTTATTTTAAAGGATATAAAGATGGTAATTTTCATAAAAATTTTATAGTAAAAGATATTTGTGAAATTGCAAATGATTTTAATGTTACTTATACTGGTCCACTTGGATTTAATTATATACCTGATGAAGATATACAACATGTCGATTTATGTTCTGAAGATGGAGAATATTATGATATATATCTTAAAAAATGTTTACCATTTGCAGATTTAGGTCTTATTGATGATTTTACATTCACAGAAGTTCCATATAGTTATAGTGGGAGCTATTCAATGGCATTTTGGATATTTTTCGAAGATTCATCCACAATTGGATCAGGAATTCATTTAAAATGGGAAAGACATTTACAAATAACAGTAATTAAATATACTCAACTGCAAGGATATTGCTTACCCCAAGGGTATTATTCAGATGATATAAGCAATGCACAGTTTTCTGATAAATTAAATAAAATACCAAATTATGTTTCTACTAATTTATTAAGAAATGATCAAAGTGAAAGTGGAGTTTGGATTTGGGTTTTATGCTCTGTGTCAAATTATGCAGAATCATATTTTATTCAAGGTAATGGAGATAAAATAACTGGAAAAATCGAAAGAGAAGAATTATATTATAGTGATTTGACCAATGATGATCAACCAGTTAGAAATGCATATCCTTATCATTATTTTATGAGTGAAGTAGAAGATGGCATACCACAAACATCTAAATTGCATTTAGAAGGCTTAGCAAATGATAAAAGAATTTATATAAGAGATTTATTTTTATTTAAAGATTATATCCCAGAATGGTATGCTGAAGAATTTAAAAATGTAGATTTGTCAAAAATTACTCAAGATTGGATGCTTCAATCAATGGTATTCGTTTGCAATTTTGCTGATTTTAATTTAGATAAAATGTCATTAGATTATTATGTAATAAATCAAAAATATGCAGGAGAACAATCCCAATTTACTAAAACACAAAAGGTTGTTAAATTATATCGTTCATCAAAGATTTCTTCATCGAAAACATTTGAATTATGCTCAAATTTTGCTTTTATTAAAATTATTAACCCAATTTCAGGTGATTTATGTAAACAAGATGTAGACGATACAAAGCCTCAATATGATTTTTATTATTGCAACGATAATAAAATTCCAATTGTATGTCATAATCTTAAATATATAACAAAAGAAGTTAATGTTGAATGCATAGATACATGCAAAGAAGGATTAATGAGGGTGCCGGGGGCTCCTTCTCATGCTGGGATATGTTCCGTTCTACCAGCTGAAAAAGCCACTGTAGAAAAAAATATTGCTAAATCTTTAACTGATTATTATGGGGAAAAAGTATTGACTTGCGACGGTAATTATATGCAAATAGGCTACAAATGCTATAAAAAAGATTTAGATAAAAAAAGTGGATTCTTCTTTTCTAGGTGCTATAATCAGCCTAATTTTTATGGAGAAATTAGTAATGAAACCAAGGAAAAACTGCCAAATGGTTATTATTATGAATTTTGGTTCAAATTAGATAAAGTACAAATTTTACAACATTGTGAAACAACAGCAAATGAAGAATATATATTATTTTCAACTCCTCATTCAATTTATTTAGACTTAAAAGAAAATAAATATTATTATAAAATAGTAGATTCGATATATTCAAGGACTTTAGATGGAATAAATGATTATGAATGGAACAAAGTAGTAATAAAAACAACATTAGGAGTAACATTAGGTCAAAATGTTTATGTATATCTAAATTTTGAAATAGATAATATTAAAGCAACATTAGAAAATATACCTTCATCAATAAAAATGCAATTACAATATATAAGTTTTTGTTCAAAAGAAGATAATGGAGATTGTACTCCAGCAGGTGCAATGGATGTAACATGGGGCTCAGCCTATTATAGAAATATAAGAGTATGGGAATTATATACTTCATCAATTTATTCTATTCAAGATTTTAATATAGATATTTATACAGAATATCCTTTTAGTTTAAAATTATTTTATCCATTAATTATCTCAGAAATGAATTATAATATATTAAATCAAGTGATAGGAGATAAAGGTTTAGATAGTATATATATTAAACATGAAGAATCTGATGATTTTAATTCTTATGATGCTTATGGATTTCACAATTTTGCCACAAATTTTGACTGGGGGGTAGAAACAGAAAATAATTTAGGACATTTTATTTCTTCCATGGATGGAATATATATAACTTCACAAGATTGTAGTAGCAATTGTGAAAGATGCTATACAAATGCAAATACAAATTGTTATAAATGTAGTCCAGGGTATGTCTTAAAAGGAATGACTTGTGTTTATGCACAAGGCAAAACTTATTTAAAAATTCCATTAAATCCAAGAAATCCTATAGAATTTGAAATTGAAAATGTACCAGGATATTTAGGCCATATTACAAATTATCCAGGAATTACAATTCATTTTTATATGAAATTTGAAGGAGTAATTCAAGAACTAACAACTTCTTCTCCCTATATTATGAGGTTTAGGCCAAATACATATATATCTTATAATACCATAAATGCAAATTTAGAATTTCTTATTGAAGGAGAAACTGCTTTTAGATATACTAAATTTTATGATTTATTAGGCCAGTGGGTTCCCTACTCTGTCGCAATATATGTGGGTCGTAGTCCAATACCTACGAGATATCCACATATGTTTACTTTTAGTATTAACAAAAATGATATTCCATTTGTGAATAATTATGCTTTACCAGAAACATTAAACAGAATAAATTTTATACATTTAGGAAATGAAGTAATAGCTTTATTTTCTGATTTAAGAATATATAATACATTTATACAAGGCTCTTTTGGCAATGCAATTTCTTATAAAAAAGATGAAGGATTAATCCTACATTATTCTTTAACTGGAAGTGGTGAAACAGATTGTCTTGCATCAAATCAGGTAACAATTAGTGATAGTACAATTATACCTATTTGTGTTACAGACTATATTGATTATATAGCCAAATCATGTGGGAGTGATTTAACTAAATATTTTGATTTAAGTATCCCTGGCGAAGAACCTTGCGATTCATGTTCTGATTATTGTAAAACAAAATGTTTTAATCCAGAAATTACACAATGTAGTTGTAATATGACTAATGGATTATATTGGCTTAGAAGAGATAAAAAGACAAGAGTTACATATTGCCAATATTTGCCTTCTACTGATTATTCTATTTTAAATGATGTTTCATTTGATGTCCCTGTAAGTAAAAATTTTGAATCAACAATTGAGTTTTGGCTTTTTATTTATTCTTATAATTCTGTGACATCGCAATTTACTAAAATTTCATTAGAATGGGATTTACATAATAGATTAGTATTACTCAATAAAGCAAATACTTTAACGGCAAATTGCTATGCCTTTTTTGATAAGAATAATAATGCAAGATATTCAGAATATATTAGTTTAGCAATTACTGGCTATTCTTGGTTATATATTAGATGTGGAACAGATTATGTAAGTCGAACAAAAAAATATTTTTTAAATAATCAAGAAGAAGAGTTAATAACACAGGATTATCCAAACAGAGAAGATATTAATGTAACAACATTTCAAATAAAAGCAGATACTCCAAATTCATATGGATTTGTATTTTTAAAAGAAATAAAATTATGGCAACAATACAATTTTAAATATATTAATACTCAATATATAAATTTGGTTAATGATGTTGGATTATATAACGTTGATATACAAAAATCAACAGGAATATATCCAGGTTTAATTACATATATAAAAAGTGAATTTGATCAAGAGAATTATGAAGAAGTAATGACTTATGATTATAAATATAAATTTGAAAATTTAGTTGGAAAAGATGAATTAGGTTATGTATATAAAAAAACATATAGATTTACAAGGAATATGGATTCAACTGTTGGATTTTTAGGTTATAATATTGTGGACCCTGATAATTATGGGTATTATGAAGATTTAATTATTTGTGAAGATGGATATGTATTTAATTCTGAAAATCAAGTTTGTCTCGAAGTTTCATTAACAAAATGTAGATATCCAGGAGATGTAAGTGATAATTGTATAAGTTGTCCTGATGAAACTCCATTTATTTATCCTCCTAATGGAAGTTGTGTGAGTGATTGTGGCCCAAGATTTTATCCAAGAGATGATATGTTTCAATGTCGTGATTGCCATTATACTTGTTACACTTGTTGGAGCTATGCATATAATAATTGCTTATCTTGTATTGATGAAAGATATTATGTTGAAGAATTACATGAATGTGTTTTATATTGTCAAGATTATGGATTAGTTGCTTCTAAATTTACTCCAAATTTATGTGTTGATTTTGATGCAGTAGTCAGATTAGTCAATTATCAAGAGGGGGTGCCTATCGATATAAATACATTTGATTATTTAATAGCTGAAATTTTAGATATTAATACTAAGCCATATTACACAAGATGGATTTTTGATCCAATAAAAACAAGAAATGCAAATCCTGGTAAAACTCTTAAATTTGAAGATGATGAAGTACCTTTTGAGCCAAATACTGAAGAAAATTTAAAAAATCTAAATGTTTCTTTTAATCATAGCTTTTTTGAATTAAGAACAGATTATGTTTTTACATTAGAAATAACATCTTTTAATCTTTTAAATAATACAAAAAAAGCAATAAGATATTTTGACTTTACATTAACAATGAATTCATATCCTGTGGATGGAGGTTTAGAAATAATTCCAACAATAGGTCTCCATAATACAACAATATTTTTAATGAGATGCCAAAATTGGACAGATGATACAATTAAAAATGAATCTGACTTAACATATTATTTTTATGCTCAAGAAGATTTATCCACTGAAATAATAGTATTACAAAATTGGAGTACAAATAATGAAATAATATCAAGTTTTGCTTTAGAAAAAGATGCATTACCTAGTAATGATATATCTATATACTGTAAAATAAGAGATAATTATTTAGCTGAAACTGAAGTTGTTAAAAAAATAACATTGGCAACAAGTTTAGATAGTGGAATATATAAATTAGAAAAAGCTTTAGAAGACTATTATTTGCCTGATAAGCAACTATTACCTGTAGAATTTTATGATTTATCTATGGTTTTAAAATCATTTGGATATGATCTTTTTAAGCCTTTGAGACCATCTCATTATCAAACTATTTATAAGCCTTCTATTGATAAAGATCTGGTTGTTAAAACAGAACCAGAATGTGTAACTTTTGATAAAGAATGCAATTTTAGAGGAGAATGTACTATTCAGGTTGATGAATTTTTGGCTTGTCGATGCGAAGAAGGATACATTGGCAAAAATTGCCACATAGATAAAAATCCAGGGGCAACGTTGCTTAATAAATATAAAGAATTATATTCTAAATTATTAGGAACAATGCAATCTGAAATTACTTATTATGAATTTAAAGTAATGCATAATTTATTTAATGGTGCGCAATATTTTGCAGAAGATACTACATTTTTTAGTAATCAAATGGAGACCTTTATTAATATGGCATTAAATGTTTATCCTAGTTCAATAGATAATAACACATATGAGTATCTTGATTTATTAGATTATTACTATTCATATGAGTTGTATAGATTAAATACTAAACGTGTAACAAAAATGTTTAATACAGGATTGCCATATAGAGATTTACCAATAGATGAAGAAGATAAAGCTGAGTTCAAAGAAGCTTTTGAATATATTCATAATCAATTAATATCTATAATTCATTACAAATGTAATATGCATCTGAATACCCAAATTAGTTATTCTTATTCTTCAGATAATTTTTATATAGCAGTTAAATCAGTGAATCCTACATTCGATGAAAATGAATTTTTTGAAGAAAGAAAAAATGATTATAGATCTTTTCCAAGATTTATGTCTTGTTTAAATTATATTGAAAATAATAGATTAAATAATCCTTATTTTCAAACATTTATGATTTATATAGAATATTTAAATTTTCCATTTGGTTATGATGATAAAATATATGAAAATAATACCAGTCCTTTAATTGAATTAAGATTTTTAGATGCAACAACAGGAAAAATTTTTGATTTAACTGATTGTACAGGGCCTTACTATATAAATATAGATATGCCTTTTACAAATTATAGATGGTTAGACCAAATTAATAAGCAAAGACATTTATATGATCCAAGAAATTATAAAGCTCCAGATGACCCCATTTTTAGTGATCCTATTTATATCAATGAAAGTGGATTTGTCAGTGATGATACTGTTGAAGAAAGAATAAAAAAATATCACAGGGTATATAATTTTTCTTGTAGATATTACGATATTGATAATTATAAATTTGTTGATACTGGAATTGTTTTTACTAATTATACAAGTGATACTAATTTTATAGAGTTTAATACAAGCCATTTATCAAGATTTACAACTTTTTTTGTATTAAATAATGCTACCTTTAAAGTTAAAGGGAGATTTTATTATGTAGTTAGAACTGAATTGATGAAATGGAAAGGAAATTATAATGGTAATTTTGGACTAATAGTTTTTATAGTATTAATATCTGTTTATGTTGTTTTTAGTTTAATTTTAGGATGTTATGATAATGTTTACGCTGTGCAAGAAACTTTATTGGAATCATTGAAAAAAGAAATTGTAAAAGTATTTTTGCCTTATAGAGATAAAAAGGATAAGGATAAGGAAGCAAAAAAAATAATTCCAGTAGGATTAGATCCAAGTATACTTCAAGAAAGAAAATATGGAGATAAATTAAAACAAAATAATAGATATGGAAAAAGAAACAACGGTGATGAAGATAATTTAGAAACAGATGAGGGGAGAGAAAGAATAGGCCTTACAACGAGTACAAAAACTTCCTTAGGATCAGGTGATAGATTTTTTAAATCTAATATTAAAAATAAATCAAAAGATTTTATAACTAGAAAAAAAATGGGTGATAATGATAATAGAAAAGATAATATAATGGCTACTGGAAATAGGACTGATTTAAATTTAGATTTGGAAATACAAAACTTTTATAGAACTAATGTTGGTCAAAAAGAATTGTCTGGGCAAAATCAAAATATTTTACCTGATATTGAAGATAAAGAAATTGAATATAAAAGAAGATTGAATGGTTATGCTAATTTAAGTCTTACATTTCAAGAATTTTTTGGAAAAAATTTCTTACAAAGAAATATTTTTCTTACCCCATTTTTTAATGTAAGTATGTTTACACCTAGATGGAAAAAATTAATTGTTTTTACAACTGAAATATCAATTATAATATTATTATTAGTTGTATTTTTAACAAATGATGCAAATGCTAAACACGAAAATATGGCTTTATTATTTGAATATTCTCTATTGACTGTGTTGATTACTGATATTTTTATGCATTTTTTTACAATATTTTTCCAAGTTTCACTTAGACAAAAAAGAAGATTATTAAAATTAGTTCTTAAGTCAGAGCAATTAATGGTATTAAAAGAATATGAAGATATGCAATGTATTAATAGCTTTATTAGTTTTATAGGAACGATTATTAGTTTGGCTATATGGGCATTTTCTTTTTATATGAGTTTTACATTTTACTCAGTATGGAAAGTTCAAAACAAAGCCTTTATATTTTCATTTTGTATAACTATTATATTAAATTTCTTAGTTCTTGAATTTATTTATGAAATAATTTTAGCAATTATTTATATGCAAAGAAAATCATCTAGCTTGCTTAGAGTAGTTGGAGAATTTCTTAATAGAATGAGAAATCATAGATGTATGAATTAAATATATTATTATTAAAATCTTTATTATTTTAAAATTATTTATTTATTTTATATATTTTTTAAGTCACATTTATAAATTTTTTCAATAAAAATGGGGATTGGG
>JAJMZT010024911.1:0-12474 GCA_023807265.1 Metadinium minorum
CCCAATCCCCAATCCCCAATCCCCAATCCCCAATCCCCAATCCCCATTTTTAACAATTTATTTTAATTTATTTTTTTTATTTTTGAAAACCATTATAATTTTATTGAATAATCCATTTTTTAAATTCAGTTTTTAAAGTAGAATTAATAAATTATAATATGTATATTAACAAAAATTATTCATCTTCTTTTTCTTTAAGAAACGCAGAAACAAAAAAAGAAATGACTCCAAAAAATATCACTCTTGGTCATGATAAAAAAAATAATATAAATTTAAAGCCAGTTGATGAATTATCAAATATATTTAATTTAATTTTAGCTGAATCAGCAAAATCAAGTGACTTAATATATAACACAAAAGATTTATTATCAATATATATTCGAAAAAATAGGAGTAGATTAAATGAAATTTTAATTGAAGTTTCAAAATTTTTTGATAGTGTCCAAATAAATCCTGAATTATTAATTCAATGCTTGGATAGCATATTTAATTCATTATTAGAAAATAATCAAATTATTAATTTTTTAAATTTGATGGTGCCTATACTAATAAAATCTTTATATCAGATAAAAAGCCAAACTTTATCACCAATAAATAAATTAGCTTCATTTATAGGAAAAATAATAAAGCAAGGGGGAATATTTATACGTGAATTAATTGAAAATAATATTGATATGTTATTTGAACAATTTATTGACAATAAAGATAATTATATAAATCAGAGTAATAGTATAACAGTATCTATACAATTATTCTCCCAATTTTTTAAAAATTCTTCTTTATTAGCGTTTAATAAAATAGTAGGAAAAAATGGTTTTGACAGATTTTTAAAAGTAGTAGATTATTATAAAGATCCTAAAAAAGAAATAAGAGTTATGATTGGAGAATTAATAATTCATTTTATAAAAATGTTTACTGGGAGGGACAAAGAGACAAAATATTTTTATCTTAAACTCATTTATGAATATGTTCTAAAAGAATATAATGATAATTGTGATATTAATGATGTACCGAATGATTATAATATTGTATCTGGATTTATAAATATAGTTGAAAGTATAAATTTATCAGAACCTTCTTTTTTTAAAGACTCTTCTATATATTTGAAATTAATTAATAATTTGTTTAAATGTTCTAATAGTAATAAAATAAGTATTAAAATTGAATTTATTAAATTTATGCCTGAAATATACAACATAAATAAAAACGATTTTAAAACAAAATATGAAAATCAATTTTTAGTATATATAAATTCTTTATTAAGTATAAAAACAAATCCGGAAATAAGAAATCAATTATTACTAACACTTGGGAAATTTTGTTATATAATTAAAGATGATGGTTATAAAATTTTTATTAATCAATTTTTTTCTTTGATGATATCTTTATTTAATGATAAAACCATATTAGATGATGAATTAATAAAATGTTTATCTGATTTATTAAATAAGAAAATAAATATTTACAATAATCAAATAAAATCAATAGATTCATTGTCAATACTACCCAGACTATTTAAAACATCTTTATCACAATCAAAAATAGATTATTTAGTATCTGTAATGAAATTTTATAGCAATGATAGTATAGAAAATATTATTACAACTATCACTTCATTGGAGGCAATTAGTTATATTTTATTTGAAGAAAGATTTATTTTTGAACACTTTGAAAAAAGTTTAGGAAATAAAAAAAATTATATAAAGCAAAGATCTAACAATATAGTAAATATTATGAGAGCAGATATAAGCTCATACATATCAGAGCAAAATAATAATGATATTCTAAATATTAAAAATATATTAGTAGAAAATTTAAAATTAAATAATGATAATATACAATTAATATCTAATTCTTTAACATTATTATCATTAATACCAAATACTTTATTTTATAAAGATATGTTAATTTTTTTAAATAATAAATTATTGCCACTTTTAACTTTTGTGCCAAATAAAATTTATAAAAAAATATTCGATTTATTTTTATGTGATTTTGTCAAAATTTATCAAGATGACATTAATTTGTCTGAGTATATATTTTATAATATTTCTGAATCATTAATATCAACACTTTTAGAAGAGAGAAATATTAAAACTCAATTATATTGCTATAGAATATTTATTAAAAAAGATATATTTGCTGAATTTTTAACAAGAAATAAAAATTCATCTATTATGAGACTTATACTACAATTGCCAACAATAAAAGAAAATGTTGTTAAAGAAAAAATAATTAAAGAAATTAGTAAAATGGCTTTAAAAGATCCTGATAGTAGTTTTTATTTTATGTATATAAAAAAATTAATATTAAATATTAATTTTCAATTGTTTTATTTAGATGATATAATTGAAAAAGAAAATATATCTTTTGACTTATATTATTTTACAACTTATTTAATAAAATATTTTCATTCATCCTTAGTAATAGTAATAATGAATGCTGCTAATTATTTAATATTATGTGGGGACCTTAAAAGTATAATGATATTAAATATGTTTAAAATTGTTATAAAATTATTACAATCTGAATTAATTAAAGAGATAAAAGAAAATTTTATTTTTAAGGAACATTGTAACTTAATGCTTATTTTATGTTTTGACATTATTAAAATGGAAGCTATAGATGAATCAAAATATGACATCATATTTGAATTAATTTATTTAATAATCAAAAATGAAAATATTGATGTTTTTAATATTGAAATTATTATACAAAGGATAAAATCTACTTCTTTTCTAAAGTTAAATGATAAATGGAATAATGCCATTATACAAAATAAAATATATAATAAATTAAGAAATATTTTAGAAAAGCTAAATAATAAAACCATTATTGAAATACTATATAGAAATATTTTAAATGTTGATAATGAAAAATGTGTATTAAATGTCTTAAAAATTTTTGGGTTGTGCGGAGCGATAGGCCCAGATAAAATCAAAAATTTTATTAATGATAATAATAATATCATAATTCTTTTTGAATTTGATAATAGTTATAAATCAATAGAAGGGAGTGGCATTCAATTAATAACTTTTAATAATAAATTAAAACAATTTGAAGAAATTGATACTTCATTTACTGATTCTTTTAATATTAAAGCTGTCTTATATAGTATGGAATTATTAAAAAAAAATAAGCAACAAGAATTAAGTAATAAATTAATTTTATCTTTAAGTAATTTAATTAAATCAATTAAACAAGAAGAAAGTAATTTAGTCGATATTATATTACCTATTCTTTTACAAATAATTCCTAAGTATCCAATAGAGCAAAAAAAAGTATTATTTGAATGCATAAGAATAATTTTGGTTAATTTTGAAAATAAAAGTAAAAAATATATGGACGATATTATTCTTTTTGTTAAAAATTACTTAGAAACAAAATATTTAGATGTAATAAGTAAAATAATTTCAATCTTATTTGAAAAATATAAAAAAGAATTTGAAGGTTATTATTCAATAATTATTCCTAAATATATATCTATAGCCAAGGAATTTGATAATGATTTTTTTGCTTATGAAAAATTGTTTACTTTATTTGTCAATAATAATGAAATTTCTTCTTTTTTACAAATATTAGGTAAAGAATTAAAAGTTAAATTTTTAGAAGAAGTAAATCCAAAATATATATATAATTTACTTTGTTTGATTGAGCAAATTTGTGATAACAGAAATTTCGGTGAATTGTACTCTTCTATTATAAAAATAACTCTTACAAAAATTCAAAATATGTTAAACCTTTTTTCAAGAGACCACCCAGAATTAAGAAATGATACACAGAAAAAAATAGATTATTTTTTAAAAACAGATGAAAATCATGATACTCATTTATCAATAATAAACAAAACGATGGATATATATAAAAAAATAAATGAATATTCAAGAGAACAATTTGTTCTATATTTGCCCTTAATAGTAAGCACTTTAAATTATACAGGTTTGCTCATTTATTCAACAATAAAAAAGAAATTAATAAACTTATTAAAAAAAGATATAGATTATACTTTTTTAACTTATGAACAATATCAAAAGAAAATATTATCAAACCCTTGTAGAATTAATTGTATATATGGCTTTAATTCTTTAATTGGAAATAAAATAAAAAAAAATGAAAGATTAAAAACATTTATAGAAAATGATATAAAATATAAAAGTATAGATAATGAATTAGTAATAAAAGTTTTCGATAATAATCATTGTATAATAGAAAAAGATTGGGATGAATGGCATAAATCTGTAATTAAATTATTATTAGAGCAATCTCCTTCTATATATTTATATAATTGTAGAGTAATAACTGATTATTATATATCAATAGCTTCAGAATTATCAATATATGGTTTTTATACCTTATACATGAATAGTAATGATAGAATAAAAATCAAATTAACTAAATATTTAATGGCAGCATTAAAAAATCCAAAGGCAAATGATAATTTATTTCTGTCATTATTAGATTTATTAGAAAATATGGAAAGAAGAAATAATAATTTGATTATGATAGATTATCATTCATTTGGAGAAATTGCTTATAATTTAAAAGCTTATGCAAAATCTTTATATTATTTAGAAATGGATTTTTTGATGAATAATGATCCTAAAATCTTTGAGAAATTAATAAAATTATATTATGAATTAGATATCCCTGAATGTGCATTTGGCTTAATTAAATTAGCTAATCAGCATGAATATGAAGAAGTTGATAATTATAAAAATAAATTTATTTGGTATATTAATTTAAATGATTATAGAAAAGGTTTGGAAATAATTGAAGAAAAATTAAAAAAAGAAAATGATGTAAAAGAAATTAATTTTCTTAAAAAAAATAAAAAAATATGCCTAAATGGGCTATTCAATTGGGAAGAAATTTTATTAGAAGAAGATAATGAAATTAATGGAATGAAAGAAATAGACAAAAATAATGAAATAATTGAAACAAATAGTGAAATAAAAAATGAAATAAAGGAAGAAAATAATATCGAAGAAAAATCAGAAGATAAATACAATGAGATAAAAGAAGTGATAGAAAAAGAACTTTTTTTATCCGATGTTTATATTAATTTAGATAAATGGGATAATTTAAAATATCATATTTTAAAAATTAATAAAAAATTAAAAGAAAATTTTGATCTAGATGAATTTTCAACTGATAGTAATGAGAAATTCAATAATAGTGATTTACTTATAAATAAGAATAAAAGTAACGGTAATAAAGATATATCTTTTATTCAACAAAATGAGAAATTAATGTCAAATGATTATATCTCATATAATAATTTAATTTTAAAAAATATTTATTTATTTAATAAAATAGATCAAGCTATAATTTTTGATTTGGATATTTTCTCATCAATTGTTAATATTATGGAAGGAAAATATGATATTGCCACAAAATATAAAAATGATGCAAGAGAAATAATATTAAATAGAATAAAATCTTTATTAAAAGAATCCCATACAAGAGGATATAGTTTTCTTGTTAAAAATCAAGAATTAAGTTATTTAGAAGATATTATTGATTATAAACAATATCATGATGGTGATATAAATTATTTAAAGGAAATGAAAAAACAATGGGATAAAAGTTTTAGTAAAATTAGTTTTGAACCCGTTTTCTATAGAAGATTATTATTTTTCTATAGATTTATATTCCCAGAAAAAGAAATATTTGAAATTAAAACAAAAATGGCAAATATTTATAGAAAATTTGGATTCTTTGAACAATCCAAAATTTTTTTGCAATCATTAATTAATAAAATAGATAGTATTTTAATAAATGAAAATACATTATCACTTAATGAGCAAAAAATAAAAATGAAATTAAGTTATAATAAATGCTTATTTGAAAAAGGTGAGATAGATGAAGCTATTAAACAAAGTAAATTATTAGTTGATATATTAAATGAAGAACAAAATAATATTTATATTAAAATAAATGATATATTAAAAGGAAAAATATATGGTAACTATGCATTATATAAAAAAGAAAAATTTTTGATGAAGAAAAATAAATTGAAGGAATTCTCAAAAAAAAAAAGTGATTTTTTTATAAGTAAAATAAATGAAAATCATTCTCCTAAATTAATTCATAAAAATGTCTTATTAAATGTAAATAATAAGTTTACATCTAAAAACTCAAATTATATTCCAAATTCTAAATATAAAGAAATTTTAATTTCATATTATAAAACAAATTCCCAAGAAATATGCTTTAATGATTTTTTTCAATCAAAAAGATTTAAAGTTAATTTTAAAGAAATCAATAGAATCAATCATTATTTAATATTAGCAACAAAATATTATAATAATAATTATAGATTTTGGTATAACTTTTGTACTTTTAATTTTGGAAGTTATAAATTTTTTAATAATTTAAGATTAACATCTTTAGAAACATTAGTTGAAGATTATGATAAAAAAGTAAAATATTGCTTATCTTTAGAAATATCATTTGCTAAAAATGCTTTATTCGGAATAAAAAAATGTTTACAATTAATTGGAAATAATTTAATCAAAAATTATCAAAATTGTATTAGATTAATTGAAATATTTTTTAATATAGGAGCAGAAGATGATGAAATACTAAAAATAATTAATTCTATTTTTGAGGAAAATAATTCAAAATTATTTGTGCAAATATTACCTTTGTTATTAAGCCGATTAGGCCATAAAAATTTAAAAATTATGGAAACTTTAGTATTTGCTTTAGTTGAAATATGTAAAAAATATCCATCTGAATCATTAATACCTTTAATAATAAATAAATATTCAAATTCTATTAAAAGAAGATCAATAGCAAATCAAATATTATATTTAGTTGAAAAAAAAAATCCTAATTTAAAAAAAGTTATAGAGGATTATAAAATATTTATAAATGAATTAAATAAATGTTCCTTATTATTGCATGAAAAATGGAAAGAAGCAATAGAAGAATGTGCTAAAATGCTTTTAAACAAAAATTATAATGATTTAATTAATAATTTTAATAAAATATATAAAATTATGAATAAATATCCTGATAATTTATATGAAATACATTTTAATCAATGTTTTTATCATGAATTAAAAGAAGCTGAAAATTATCTCAAAAGATATATAAAAACATTAAATGAAGGATATATAAAAGAAGCATGGGTAATATATCAAAATGTATATAATAATATATTATCAAATTATAAAAATATGTTTACTATTTCTTTACAATATATTTCACCTTTATTAGATAATATGAATGACAAACAAATTGGACTTCCTGGATATTATTTCTTAAATAAATTAAATATGGAAAGAAAACAACTAATTTTAGGAAAAGTAAAAGAAAATAATTTTCAATATGAAAATAAACCAATCTTATTAAAAAAAATGGATAAATATTTGTATGTTTTAAATACTAAACAAAAACCAAGAAAAATATCATTTATAGGTACAGATGATAAAGAATATAAATATTTATTAAAGAGCCATGAAGATCTAAGACAAGATGAAAGAATTATTCAAATATTTAATTTTGTTAATTCAATGCTAGCTATAGATAAAGAAGGTTCGAAAAAAAATTTATATATTACAATATACCCTGTTATACCTTTATCACATATAACAGGTCTAATAGGATTTTTACCTAATTGTGATACTATAAGTCATTTAATTTCAGAAGAAAGGAAAATAAATAATTTGATTCCGAATATTGAAACAAATTCTTTATATCAATTATATCCAAAATATGATACTGGAACTTTATTAGGTAAGGTTGAAATATTTAAAGAAATAAAACATATTACTTCTGGATATGAATTAAATAAAATAATATGGACAAAATCTGTAGATTGTGAATCTTGGCTTATTAGAAGAACTAATTATTCAAGATCATTATCAGTAATGAGTGTTGTTGGATATATATTAGGTTTGGGAGATAGGCATCCAAATAATTTAATGATGGATAGACAAAATGGAAAAATTATTCATATAGATTATGGAGATTGCTTCGAAATTGCTATGAAAAGAAATAAATTTCCAGAGAAAGTTCCTTTTAGATTAACAAGAATGCTTGTTAAAGCATTAGGAATTTCAAAAGTGGAAGGAACATTTAGAATAATTGCAGAAAAAATAATGAATTTATTAAGAGCGAATAAAGATTCAGTATTAGCAATATTAACCTCATTAATATATGATCCACTAATTTCTTTTAGATTAATGATACCACTTTTAATGAAAATGAAAGAGAAAAAAAATGAAAAAGGAAAAAATAATTTAAGTCAAAAAGAAATAAATCAAATTAATAGTCCAACTTTGGAAAATAATAATAATATAAGCATCAGTTCAAGTGTTATAAATAATAGTGCAATAAAGAAAAAAATTAGTAAAGTTTCTACTTTTACTATTACAAAAAAAAATAATATTCCTGAATTGTCACTTTATAACGAAGAGGATAAAAATGAAGAAAACATTGAAGAAAATAATATGGAAAGGGAAAAAGATGAAAAAAAGCGATTGGAAAATGAAGAAAGGCAATTATTAAATTATTATGAAGAAAAAGATGAAATTGAATCAGAAGAATTAAATAAAATAGCACAAATAATATATAATAGAATTTCCGAAAAACTAAATGGTACAGACTTTAATAATGATTTTCCATTATCTATAAAAGAACAAATAGATAGATTAATAAATCAGGCAACCTCAAGTGAAAATTTAGCTCAATCTTATTTGGGATGGTGCCCATTTTGGTAAAATATATATAATTAAAAAAAAATAATTTTTACAATTATTAATTAGGGTATAATTTTTTAGTAATATAGAGTTTATCAACTTGATATAGTTATATAGTTGTCATAATTTGCTCTATATTTACAATGAAATTATTTTGAATAATTTCAGAATAATCAATTAATAATTAAATATATTGAAAATTTATTATAGAATTTTATATAAACTTACTATATTTACCAAATTTAATTATGGAAAAAAGCCTAAGAAAAATCATTATTTTTAGCAATTAAATATTCAGAAAATTGATTGAATATTAATAAATAACATGAGATTAGGCTCTCTCAAAAACTGCCTCAACATTTTCATATTATTTCTGCCCCATGGAACCATGGACTTGTTGGAATTTTATTAAATTCCCAATTTAAATGGAATCAAGATAATTCTACCTTTAAATAATTTACTAGAAAGTGCAAATGCAATATGTAAACAAAATTTGGATCAATTTAATGAAATAAAAATATCTTTAATTCAAGAGAGACAAAAATTAAATAAAACAAAAGATGATTATTTTAATTTTGTTTCAAATAATTCAGATCATAAATATACTAATGAAGATAAAACTTTATTATATAAAGCTAAAAAAGAAAATTTTTATCAATTATATAAATATGAAGTTAATCAAATGAATACAATAATTGATGAAAATAATATGAAATAAGAAAAAATGTATGTTGATTTATGGATTTGGGAAAAAATATTAAAAATAAAAATTAAAGACTATTTTGTTAAATTTTCAAAGAATATAGAAGCTTTAGGAAATTCATTTGTTGAATATTCTAAAAATCTTTTAAATGATATTTACAAAGAAAAAGAACTCAATGAAGAGCAATTAAATAATAGGACTAAAGTTAAGAAACCTAGATTTGATAAAGTTAAGTTAGAAGAAGAAATAACTGAAAAAAAAGAAAAAGAAAATCAAAAAGAAGATGAAAATAATATATTACAATATAATATAAATTATAATGAGCCATTAATAACTCCTTTGTGTGCAAAATCTAAAAATCAAAATGATATAAATTTATTTGATTTTGATATTATCGAAATAGATGAGATTAATCTAAATGAGATAAAACAAAATAATAATAATAAAAACTTTTCTAAAAATAAATCTTCAAAAAATATTATAAATGAAGATAATAATAAAAATTTAATTTGTAAAGAAATAATAAATGTCAATAATAATAATAATAATAAAAATAATGTAACTACATCAACTAAAATATCAACTGGATTTGATGAATTTGAAATTGTGGAACAAAATTCATTTCACAAAGAAAATCAAGAACAAAATGAGAAATTAATTAAAGATATTATTAATAAAATAATAAGTCAAGATGAATTATTTTCTAAAGAAATTAGTGATTTAATGAACTTATTAAAAGAGGAAGACCCTTCTACAAAAAAATTATATTCATATACATTCTTAACAAAATTAAATCAATTAAATGATAAATATATAATTATTTTGAAAAATAAAAAAAACTTTATACATTTATCAAATATTTTAAATGATATATCTATAAAACAAAGTAGAATAGATATATTAAAATTAATTATTGAGATATCTCAAATAATTACTTATAAAGAATGGTATTTATTTAATTTATTACAAAAAAAAAATAAATATTTGAGTACAAAATCATTCTGGTCTAAAATTATAATAGATTCTTTTATTAATGATTTAAATAGTTATATTAAAAAGGTTTTAAAAGAACAAACTAATTATAACGATAATAATAAAACTAAAGAAAAAGAAACAAATGTTTATTTATTAGAATTAATTCAATTTTCAAATAGTATAAATAATTATAAAAAATTAAATTCTGAACAAAAAATAAAATTAGATAAATTTGCAAAAGATAATATAAGCATTATATTAATAAAGCTATTGAGGGGATGTGCAGTTTTTTAGTTCAAAAGAATATTGTCATGGAAGTAATAGATGACTTTGGGAAAAATTTTGGTTTTGATGCAGAAAATAAAAATTATTATAATTTATTAATAGATGTATATAGGAATAGAAACTATATATATAATTTAAAAAAATTATCTTTCAATGATAAAATCAATGAAAAACTTTCAAAAATATCCATTATTTCTAATGTTGCAAAATTTTTGCCTAAAAATAATTTATTAAACTTATTAGTATTAGAAAAAGCGATGACTGAAGAAATCAAGAGAAATATATTTAGAATATATTTAAATCAAAAAATATCAATTGATGAAAGAATAAAAATTTGGGGATTCATACTAAAAATAGATGAATTAAAAAAAGAATATAATTATGAAGAGCAAAAACAAAAAATATTTAAAATAATAGAAAATAAAGAATTGCCAAAAGATTCTAAAATATTTCAAGATGTTGGAATTATAGAAATAGATGTAGTTAGGACATTTTTTATAAATAAAAAAGATTTAAAAGAAAAACAAAAAGGAATAAAAAACATTTTAAGTACTTTAATATATACTTATAAAGAAATTGGATATTTTCAAGGAATGAATTATATTACATCATTTTTATACCAATTATTTGACTATGATGAAGAAAAAACCTTTTTTTATATGCTAGGAATAGAAAAAAATACTAAATTTAAAGAATTATTTGAAAAAGATTTATATTTACTTACAATGTTTTTTAAAGTATTCGAAAAAATATTAAAAATAAATATACCAGAAATATACCAACATCAAATAAATAATCAAATCGAACCTAATTGTTATTTACCACCTTGGTTTTTAACATTATTTACTTTTATATCAACACAATTTGAAAAAGAAAAAGTTCCTAAATATATTGTATTAATAATTGAAAGTTTTTTTTTGAATGGATGGAGTGCTATTTTTAATGCAGGATATACTATAATAAAATATCTTAGAAATAAAATTATAAATATTAAAGGAGATTCTTTGATGAATTTTATGGTAAATACTTTTGGGAAAGAAGAAATATTAAAAGAAGAAAATTTTGAAATTATCAAAAGAAAATATATAAAAAATTCATATCAAATAAATGAAGAATTAATATCCAAATTAATAAAAATAAGTGAATATGAAAGAATTAAAAAACAATAATTATTTTATAGTAAAATATTATTATCAAAAATCATAAATAGTCATGTCACTTATTTTAAAAATATAAATATTTATTTTTTTAATGAAATTTAAAATCTCATCAGAACTAATAATAATCAAGACTAAAAGCAAGAAATAATAATATATGTTCTAATAAATTCTTTTTAACCTATTCCTCTTAACCTTTTTTTGGTTTATATAATTTTTATTCATTTTTATTGGTAATGGTAGCACGCATTTCAAAAAAAGAATCAAAAATCAGAGGTGGCAATTGTTTAAAAAGAAGCTCAGATATCATAGCTTCCAGAATGCTCTTTCATCATGAATCATTATATTTTATATATGCTCTTTAATTACTTTTAATTATCTTAAAGTTTTATCCTAATATTTATATTTACTTGTTTAACCAGGATTCATTGTTTTCTTAAATTTATAATCTTTTTTCTTAATTATTAAGTTTATTTTTTTATGTTTTCAATGTTTATTATTTCAACCTTTTTTGACTTTATTTTTTAGTAAATTTTTAAAAACAACAATTGACTCATAGTATTTTCAATATTTTTTATCATTGAGCTTCTAAAAAATTATTTATATTTTATTCAGTTTAAATTATTAATTAAAATCCGTTACCATT
>JAJMZT010024912.1:0-12451 GCA_023807265.1 Metadinium minorum
AGGAATGGCAACTTTGTTTGTATCTTTTTCTTCATTTATACTTTGAATATTTGCTTCAATAATATTTTCCTTTAATTCACTTTTATCAATAACTGGCTTTGAATTTTCTTTTTCATTTACTTTTTTATCTTTTATTCCTTTTTCTGGAATAAGTTCATTTTGTGATTGCTCTTTAATTTCTAATTCTGGTTTACTTTCTTTTTCTAATGTTATTTCCTTATTATCTTCTTTTGGAATTTTTTCATTTTTTGTTGATTCTTTTTTTTCAAATTCATTTTGACCTTTAACTAAATCTTTATTTTGTTCAACTGTATCTTTCCCTTCCTTATTTATAACATTTTCATTTTCATTTTCATTTTTTTTATCCTCTTCTTTAGGCATTTCATTTATATTTTTTATTTCTATTTTTTCTTCATCTTCTTTTATTTCTTTATCTTCCAAAATTCCTTTTTCTTTATTTTTTCTTCCTTTTAATCTTGTTGCTTTTTCTTCATTTATTTCTTCATTTGGTTTTGATTTATCACTTATTTCTATAACATTATTTAAATCATTTATTTCAATTTGTTTATTTGCATTTGCATTTTCATCTTTTTTTTCTTCTTTTATATTTTCATTTTTTGCTTTTTCTTCAAATTGTTTATCTTCTTCTTTTGCTGGCCCTTCCTTTATTTCGATTTCTTCTTTTTCTATTGGCTTTTTTTCCAGTATTTCATTTTCTTTATTATCTTCTTTATCTTTGGGGAGTGCTTTTTTTTGTTCTTCTATTTCTTTAATTGCTTTCTCTTTAGCAATTTTTTTTTCTTTTTCAAATTTATCGTTTCCTTTTTTAACTAAATTAATTAATTTTTTAAATTTATTTTTATTTTTATTATTTGTTGCATTTTCCTTAATTTTATTTAAAACTATTTTTTTATCATTATCATCTAAATTATTTATAGTATCTGCAATATCATTCACTTTTTTTTCTTCTTTTTTCAATTTTTTATATTTTTCAATTGGATTTTCTTTTTTCTTATTTATTTGATTGGAGTTTTTATTTTCATCATCTTCATATAAATCAGAGACAAAATATTCAGTTAATTTATCTAAATCATTTTTATTCATTTCTTCTGGCTTTTTTACTATTATTTCATTTTGAATATTTTTATCAATATTATTTTCAATTTTATTTTGACCTTCAACCTGGTCAGGAATTATGATTCCATATTGCTCTTCTTTAGTAATTGCTTCTTCAGCTTTTTTAATAGCCTGCTTCTCTTTTATTTTTCTAGCCAAATTTTTCATATTATTTATATATTCAATTTGTTTTAATAATTTTTTTATTCCATTTTTGTTATTTCTTATATTTGATTTCTCTTTTATTTTATTTATAATGTTATCTTGATTATTTTTATTTAACTTAGTAATATCAATTGCAATTTTTCCAATTTCTTCATCATTATTTATATTATCATTTTTTTCATTTAATATATTTTGATTGATTTCATCTTCTATTTTTTCAATTGTCTGTGGAGTAATAATATTTTCTGTTTCTCCTAATTTAGTATTTTCATTTTCATTTTCCTTTTTTATTTTATTTTTTATTCTTTTTGCATATAATTTCATCTTATCAAAATTATTCAAAAGTTTTTCTAATTTATTTAAATAAATCTTATTTTTATTATTTGGTTCTTTTTCTTTTTCAGAATTATATTTATTTAACTTTTCTAGCACTCTTTTTTTATCATAATTATTTAGATTATTTAATATTTTTGCAGCATTTTTTATTTTTTCTTCTTTTATAAGATCATTTAATGAATCATTTTCAGGATTAATATTATTAATTTCTTTTTCTTTTTCTATAAGTTTATCAGCCTCATTTTTACTCTTTTCATTTTCTTTACTTTTTTCTTTTTCAATAGGATTTTCTTCTGTTTTTTCATTTTTATCTTTTTCATAGAATAAATTAGTATTAATTGCATTTGCAATATTTTCTATTTTTTCTTCTGGTAAATTTTCTTGGTTATTATTATCATAGATAGTTTTTATATTATCTTCTTTGGTTTTCTGCTCTTCATCTTTTTTATTTTTTCTTTCTTTTAGTATTTTAGTAAAATTTCTAATTTTATTTATTTTTCCTATTTTTTGTATTAATTTTGGCATTCTATCATTTTTGACCTTTTTATCCAAATCTTCAATTACTTTTTTTTGATCTTCTTCATTCAATTTAGAAACTATATTTGCAATATTATTAACAGTTATATCATCTTGATTTTTGCCTCTTAATTTAAAAGATTTATTTTTTTCATCGACATTTGCATTTTCATTCATTGTATCGAAATTTTTTAAATCGATGCAAAAACTATCAGTCAATTCCTGCAATTTATTAGGCTCTAATTCTTTTACAACTATTTCTTGATTATCTTTTTTAGGCAATCCACTTTCTTTTTTATTTTCTTTTTCTTTTGAGGGATATATTGTTTCATTATTATTAGAAATTATTGATTTTCTATAATTTTTTAATTCTTCTTTCATTTTATTTAAATTATTGACTTCATTTTCCAGATTATTTATTTCTTCAATATTATTATTTTCATTTATTGCTTTATTTTTTAACAATTTTATTGTTTTTTCTTGATCTTCAGGTTTCAATTCTTTTATTATATTTGCAAAATTGTTACTTATATCATTTACATTATTTATATTTTCTTTTTTACTATTATTTAAATCATCCCAAAAACTGTTAGTTAATTTTGATATTTCAACTTCATGTAATTCCCCTTCTAATGGTTTTATATTTAAAATATTAGTCTCATTTTCATTCTCGTTTTTAATATCATTTTCACTTTCGTTTTTTACTTTTTCTTCATTTTTTAATTTACTTTTAATCATTTTGCCAAAATATGATTTCATATTTTCTAAATTTTTGACTAAATTTGATAATTTATTGGCTTCTTCTTTTTGTTCATCATTTTTAGCATTATTATTTATAATTGATAAAATTTTATCTTGAGATTCTTTATCCAATTTATTTATTGATTGAGCAATTTCTTCCATTTTGTTCTCTTTAAGGCTGTCTGTAATTAAATTTTCTAATTTACTGCTTGACTTTTCTTTTTCTTTATGATATAAATGGGCACTATAATGATCGGCCTTATCATTTATTTTTTCTTCATATAATTTAGGCTTTTCGACTTCTTTATTTTCTTTTTCTTTTTCCTTATCCTTATTTTTTTCTGTTGATTCTTTTATATTATTTACTATTATTTTTATTTGACTAGCTTTTCTTATTTTATTTTTTAATTTAGATAACACTTCCTGATTTTTATCATTTTTAGCATTAGCCTCTAAGACATTTAATATTTTTTGTTTATCATTTTCGTTAAGCTTATTTAAATAATTGGCCATTTTATTTAATTTTTCTGGTTCAGATTTCGTTGACATAGAAGCTCTTTTTTCTGTTATGCTATCTTTTGTATCTTCTTGTATATTATCTTTTTTTTCTTGATATAAATCATTTACCATATTATTTGTTAAACGTTCTAAAATGTCTTTTTCTAATTCTTTATTTTTTTCATAATTTATTCTTTTTTTTATAATACCCTTTAAGTATAATTTTAGTCTATTGAGATTTTTTACTAAATTACTTACTTTTTCAATTTTATCTTTTTTATCTTCATCAAGTGCATTTTCCTTTAATAAAGATATTATTTTTTTTTGATCTTTTTTAGGCAAGTCTTTTATAATATTTGAAACTTTATTTATACTTTGATTTGAATTTTTAAATTCTTTATCATCATCATTTACTTCTTCAAATAAATCTTCTATAAATTGAACTGTTATTCCTCCTAATTCATTATTTTTCATTTCTTTTATTTCTTTTATTTCTTTTTCTTCTTCTTCTTCTTTATCCTCACCTCTTGCTCTTCTACAACTACTACAACTACAACTATCACTAAAACTACTATCATTATTGTATTCATCATTAATTTCCTCATTAATTTTATTATCATTAATTATTTCATTATTTATTTGTTCATTTAAATTATTATCTGGCTCTTTCTCTTTGATTTTATTATTTAATGTTTTAAATATTTCATTTTTCTCATTGTTATCTGCATTTTCATTTAATATTTGAATTAAATTATCTTTATCGTTATCATTTAAATTATTTATTATGTCAGCAACTTTGCCTATATTATCTTCTTTTTCTTTTTTATTAATATATTTATCTACCTTATTTATTGGAGTAAATTTATCTTCGTCATATAAATATCCCATAACATTATCAGCTAAATCTATAAATTCTTCTTCTTTTAATGGCTGAGTTTTTTCAAATTCTTTTTCTTCTGTTTTTTCTATTTTGGGTTCTTCTTCTAATTCATTTTTTTTTTCTTGACTTTTTTTAAAATCATCTATTTTAGATTTTGATAATGCATTAATAACCTTATTCATTCTTTGGAAATTTTTTAATTTTTTAACTATTGTTTTTATTTTTTCAACATTTTTTTCTTCAGCAGCTTTTGTTTTAAGATTTTCTATAATTTCTTTTTGTTGAGATGAATTTAAATCTTTTATTATATCTACAGCTTTGTTGATTTTTTCTTCATTATTTTTATCTAAATATTTATCATTTATTTTTGTTGAATTTTCAATATCATTTTTGTCTGGGAAAAGGTCTTCAACAATTGCTTGATTTAATTCTTCAAAATCATTTTTATTTAATTCATTATTTGTTTTTATTGTATTAATATTCTTATCTTTATCATTATCATTATCTTTATTTAAATTCTGCTTTTCATTTATTTTTTGATTAATTAATTTTGCAACATAAGATTTTAAATTATTAGTGTTATTTATAAGATTATTTAATTTATTAAATTGTTCTTTTTTTTTATCATTATTTGCATTATTTTTTAATTTTTGTAAAGTTTTTGCTTTATCTTCATCATTAAGGAAGTTTATTGCATTTGCAACATTTTTCATTCTTTCATTATATTCTTTATCTCCTTCTCTTTTTTCTGCTCTAGTTTTATATTCTTCATCATTTTTTTTTATATAGATATCTGTTATAAATTCATCTGTTAATTCATTTAATTCTTCTTCTGGCAATTTTTCGCATTTATTTTGGTTTTCATAATTATTTATTTCTTCTATTTCTTTTTTGTTTCCTTCATTATTTATAATTGGCTTTTTTTTAATTTTGTCAACTAATTTCTTGGTTTTATTAAGTTTATTTACAGTTGATATTAATTTGTCTAATTTTATTTTTTCTTTTGGCTTTTTCATCTTTCCTCTTAATCTAGTTATTATTTTTGTTTGATCATTATTGTCTAAATTATTGATTATTTCTGCTGCATTATCTATTCTTTCTTTTTCAATAAAAGTAATATTTACATTTTTATTTTCATCTTTTTTATTATTATCTTTATCTTTATCTTCTTTATTATCAATATCATATTTTTTATAATAATCATTATTATAATTATCTTGTACAAAATCTGTTTCTCCTTTTAGTAAATCACTTAAAAGCCCTAAAGTTATATTTTCTATTTTTTCTTCTTTTTTTTCACTATCCTCATTTTTTATTTCATTTTTTTCTTTTTCTTTTAGTTTTTCTAAATTTTCTTCATTTTCTTCTTTTTTCTTCTTCTCTAAGAGATTGTTTATTAATTTTTTTGTTCTCCATAATTTTTTTATATTATTTTGTAAATTATTAACTAATTCTTTTTTTTTATCATCTTTATCTTTATCAACGATATTTTTTAACGCTTTAATAGTTTTAATTTGATCTTCTTTATTTAATTGTTTAATAGTATTTACAGCATTGTCCACTTTTTCTTTTTCATCTTTTTCATCTTTATCATTTTTTTCCTTATCATTATCATTCATTTCTTTATTTTCATTTTTTTTAATATCTCTATTATTTAAAAGATCATCAAGCATTCCATCAATCATAAAATTAAATTCGTCATTATCCAAAATTTTTTTTGGATTTTTTTTATCTTCTTCAATTTCATTAACAGCATTCATTAATTCTTCATCATTATTAAAAACTGATAGATTATCAATAGTTTGTAATTCAGATTTACTATAGTCTAAATCATCTACATTTATATCATCTTCAGTTCTTAAAGAAGCGTCCGTCACAGATAATAATTTTTCTTCTTCATCACTTACATTATTCCTAATATTATTATAATTGCTTTCTTCATTAAATGAGCCATCATTGGCATAAAGACTATTATATAAAGAGACATCATTTGAATTTGTATCTATATTTATATTATTTAAGATTAAATTTAAATCTTTACTTTTTTCTTCATTATCTTTTGAAGTATCTTTCATATATAGTAAAACATTTTTCTTTGAGCTATTATCTAAATTATTTATATTTTCTATTATTGTATTTAATCTTTGCTCATTTTCCTTTTGCTCCTTTTTATTTTCTCTTATATTATTTCCTCCAAATATTTTTATTAGTCCATCCTCTTTTTCCTTATTGGTTAAAATATCATTTAATGTAATTAACTTTTCTTCTTGTTTAGATGTTTTGTTATTGTCCTTTAAATATTGCATCATTTCTCTTTTTTTTTCTTTATCGAATTTATTCATTAAATTAACCAATTTATTAATTGATTTTTCTTTGTCTTCAGTTATTTTTTCTTTTTCATTAAATAAATCATTTATTTTTTGTTTTTGTTCTTCTTTAGGCATTAACTCAATGATGTCATTGTCTATATTTTCAAAAAATTCTTTTTCTTCTTTATCTTTATTAGCATCCCATAAATCAACTATATTATTTAATATTTCTTTTTTTTTAGGATTTTTACTTTTTTCAATAATTTGGTTAATTCCATCTTTTTTTATATTTCTTTCAATTAAATTATTTAACTTATCTAATTGACTTTTTTTAATATCATCATCTATAGTATTTTTTAAAGATGATATAATATTTTTTTTCTGCTTATTATTTTTTAATCCATTGACAAATTTATATATATTTTTCATTTCTTTTTCATTATATGGCTTGTTTTTATTTTTTTCTTCTACATCATTTGTCAAAGATTCAGAATTTGGGTTTGATTCAAGAATATCTTTTAGACTTATTAAAGGTTTTTCTTTATTTTTTGTATCTGATGCATATTTATTTTCAAAAGGAAGAATAAAAGTAGATGGGGGGCTAGTTGTGGGTTTTTCACAATTTTTATTAAACCATTCAAAATATGGCATTTGCTCGTGAGAATCTTTTTCTTTTTTTAATTTAATTATTTCATTATTTATTCTAATTGGATTATTTTCATCATTAATATCCAAATCTAAATGAAGAAAATCATTTATTTTGTCTATTTTTGATAATTCTGGAATATTATCAGTGCAATTTCTTCTAAACCAAGCCACATATTGTGGATTTTCAATTGGTTTTTCCTTATTATCAATAATATTTTTCCATTTTTTAAAAATATGCTTTAATTCTTTCCATCCCTCAAATGTCTGTGGCTTTCTATCATGTTTGATATATTGCTCAGTTATTTTTGAAACTACATTTTGAGAAATTTTTTTTATCTCTTTATTATTTTTATTAATATCATCTTCAACACTACTTTTTTCCTTTTCATCTTTTATAACATTATCATCCTTTTTAATTTCTATTTGAGAAGGTGTAATAATATTTTCTAATGTTTTTAATTCTGTTGTTGGCTGATTATCTTTATTAATATTATCTTCGTTAGATTTCACTATATTTGTATCCTGGACTGGTTTTTCTTTATTATCTATTTCTGGTTTTGGCTCCGTTGGAATATTAACTTTGATATTTTCATCTATTTTTTTGATTTCTTTTTTTTCTTCTTGCTTTTTTTGAGGAATTGAAGAAGCATTTTCTTTTAAATTATCTTTATTATTATTATCTATGAGTTTTGATTGGGTAGTAATGGCAACTTTAGTTGGTTGATTATCGTTTATTTTAGAGTTATCTAAAGGTTTATTAATTATATTATTTGTTTTTTTAATATCTTGTGTTGGAGGATTAATTGTTTTAGTTTTACTATCTAAATCTGAATTTTGAGATATTTTATTATCTGGCCTTGTATATGAGTTTTGAGTAGGATTTAATTGCTTATTGCTTGGGTTTATAATATTAGTATTAATTGTTTTTATCGGAGAGTTAGAGTCTGGTTGTTTATTTTCGTTTTTATTTGGGCTAACATAATTATTAGTTTGCCTAATCTCTGTTTTGTTACTTGGATAATTAACGGCTGTTTTAATTTCTGTTTTAATTGTTGGACTAACATAATTATAAGTTTGTCTATTGTCAGGAATTTTATCATTTTGTTTATTTTCAAGATTAGTTGTTGGACGAACATAATTATAAGTTTGCCTATTGTCAATTTTAGATGTTGGAGGAATTTTATCATTTTGTTTATTTTCAAGATTGGTTGTTGGACGAACATAATTATAAGTTTGCCTATTGTCAATTTTAGATGTTTGAGGAATTTTATCATTTTGTTTATTTTCAAGATTGGTTGTTGGACGAACATAATTATAAGTTTGTCTATTATCAATTTTAGATGTTGGAGGAATTTTATCATTTTGTTTATTTTCAATATTATTTGTTGGACGAGCATCATTGTAAGTTTGTTTATTTTCTATTTTATTTAGTGGACGAGCATTATAATCATGGGGTTTATTTTCATTATTAGTTGTTGGACGAACATAATTATTGGTTTGTTTATTATCTATTTGTTTAGTAGGACTCGAATAAGTATAATTTGATTTAGTTTCTATTTTTGTTGTTGGAAGAGTATAATTAGAGGTTGATTTATTATCTATTTGCTTAGTTGGATTAGAATACCTATCAACTGGTTTAGTTTCAATTTTAGTTGTTGGGCGAGTATAATTATTTATTAGTTTATTTTCTATTTTTGTGGTTGGACGAATATAGTTATAAGTTCCTTTACTATCTACTTGTTTTATTGGGCTTGAATAGTTAAAATTTGGTCTAGTTTCAATAGTTGTTGGAAGAACATAATTACTAGCATGTTTATTTTCGATATTAGTTTTTGGGGGAACATAATTATAGGTAGGTTTATTTTCTACTGGTTTAGTTGGACTAGAATATTTATTAGTAGTTGGACTAACATAATTATAGGTAGATTTATTTTCTATTGATTTAGTTGGGCTATCATATTTTTTATTTGTTGGAGGAACAAAATTATATGTAGGTTTATTTTCCATTGGCTTAATTGTATTAGAATAGATATTAGTTGTTGGACGAACATAATTATATGTAGGCTTATTTTCTATTGATTTAGTTGGGCTACCATATTTATTATTTGTTGGAGGAATAGATTTATTTTCAATTTGTTTAGTTGGACTAATATTATTAGTAGTTTTATTTTCCAAATTAGTTTTTGGGCGAACATTTTTATAATTTGGTTTATTTTCAACTTTTGTGATTGGTCTTATATTAATATCGCTTTGCCTATCTTCATTTTTATTTGATGGACGAATATATTTATTATTAAATTTATTGTCTGTTGGCTGGAAGGAATTTTCATTTTGTTTATTATTTGATTTATAATCAGGAACTGTCTGTTGATTTATTTGTTTATTATCTATTTTATTTTCATTATTAGCATTTTGCTTATTTACATTAATATTTTTATTATTAATATTATTTATATTTGTATAAGAACTTTGATTGGTAGTATATTCTGTATTCATATTTGTTTTGATTGGAGATACTGTTTTATCTTTAACATAGACTTTAGTATTATTATTTTTAATTATATTTTCTTTTTGAGGTGATTGTTTATTATAGGCTCTATCAGGATTTTGATAATTATTACTATTAATACTATTATTGATGTTATTACTTATGGGAGGTTGTTTGTAATTTCTTGAAGGAGGTTGTATACTATTAGATGATTTAGTTATTGGATTTATTTTATAATTACTAGAAGGAACTGTATTATTTGCTTTATTTTGGTAAGAACTTTTATTTAAACCTTCATTATTATCTATCCCTTGTTTTGATGGGGAAATTTTATTATATCTATCATATAATAATTGATTTGTTTCTTTCATTTTTGGAGGAATTTCATTATTTCTATATACTTTTTTCTCAATATTATTGATATTTCTATCTTCTTTGGCATAATTTAAATTATTTTCTCTAAAGTTATCTTTAGTTGAATCTATATTTGAAGTTAAAACTCTACTATTTGTTTTTACTTCTTTTATAGGAGTCGAAATTTGACTATTTCTTTTATCAGGTAATGATGTATTTTTGACTGGAGATATATTTTTGAATGTTGATATATTCTTTGTTGGTGAAAATAAATTTTGTTGAGGAAAAGTATTTTTTTCTGTGTTTATTGCCTGATTTGTGTATGTTTGAATTTTAACAGGTTGGTTTATATTTTTTTTCATTTGAGCATTATTTTGATTATATTTTTGAGTATTTTCCTTTTCATTATTTTTATTAAAAATATTAGTGGGCCTAATATTACTATTATATGATCTCATATTAATTTCAGAGCTTTTCCTATATTCTTGGGGCTCAGTTTTGGTGTATGGATAAGATGAAGAAGATATTTCTTTTTTATCACTTAAATTATTTCTATTCATATTATTAATATTATAATTTTTATTTGGAGAATTTTGTTCTTGAATTGGATTTATATTATTTCTTATTAAAGGAACATTGATCTCCATATTTGTACCTTTTGTTTGGCGACTAGGAGAATAATTACTATCTTTTATATAACTTGATTGATTAATATTATAGGATGCCGAAATAGTTTCTTTATTATTATCCTTATTATTGTCTTTTTTATATGCTGAACTAATATTTTTTTTAATATTAATAATTTTGTTATTATACTTGTTTTTATTATCATTATAACTCATGTTATTGTAATTACTAGAAAGATTACTATTTCTAATTATATTATCTTTATTATCAATTCCACTAATAAAAGTATCTTCTTTAGTAATTCCTTTATAATTTTGGTGAGTATTCTGTTTATTATTAAAATTATTTGAAGAAATTGTTTTATTTATTCTTTGATTATTAAAATTATTAAATGTTTTGTTGAAATCTCTATTTGAATTATATTTAATGCTTTTATTATTATTTTTATCAAAAACATTAGTATCATTTTGTTGGGATCGAAAAACTTCGACAACCTCGATAACAGGGGGTCCCTTTTCTTTTTTCATTTTAGGCAATTTTATTAATTTTGATTTATAAAAAGTAGGATTAATCAATTTTGGTTCTAAATCTGTCATACCAATTCCAGCAGCATGTTGAAAAATTGTAGTTTTTTGTATTTTAGCCTTATTAATGGGGAGGATGACTCTTCCATCGCAAGAAGACCTATATGAACTTTTGGCATTATCATTTCTTTTTATTTTGGTTTTAATGCTCGATAAATCTAAAGGTTTTTTATCCAATTCTACTCTTGATAATTTTTCAAAAATATGAAAGTTGTATTTATCTATATTTTCTTTTGTTGTGGATATAATATGTGTTACTTTAATATTATTATATTTCCCTCCTCTATATACTACTTTTCTCCTAATTTCTACAGAATGTGGGTGATTTTTTCCTTGAAAAGGTTGTTCTGGAAGGGATAAATTTTTATTTTTTTTTCTTTGGGTTTGTAGTGTAGATTTAGCTCTATTATGATTATGATTATTCATATTTGATTGCTCAATTCTTCTTCCTCTTGCATTTCTAATATCATTGTTATTTATTTTTGAGTCTTGAATGTTTCTAGATTTAAAATCATTTTTACTTTTATTTATATTTATTTTATTTGTATAATTTTCAGCAGAAGCTATTAATGAAGCAAGATTATTTGCATCATTATTATTACCTTGATTATTAATTTTTACTTGTTTTATTCTGTATCCACTATTATTTGGATTTCCTTGATTAACATAAATTTTTTTTTCAATTTTTGGTCTTATTTGAGTCTGTTGGTTTTGCTCAAAATATCTTTGATTACCTTGTTGAAATTTTGTTGAATTTTTTATTGTTTTTTCTTCCTGAGTATTTGATGTATTTATTTTTTTATTATTTAAATCTGCTGGTCTAATTGTTTGTCCAGAAATATATAATGTGCCTGTTTTGGAAGAGGCTTGTGGATTAGTATAATTTTTATAAGTATTTGATTGATTTGACGTTACAATATTGCCTCTCAGATTTTGATTTCTTGTATTATTGATTTTGTAATATTCTTCTTGATTTTTGGGCTTCATTCTTATTTTAGTTATATTTTAAAATATTTAAATTATTGAATATCAAATTTTAAATTATTAACAATTATTTTTATTTTTAAAATAATATAAATAATATTATATTTCATTATTATTTAAATATAAATTAAATATATATATATAATAATTATTTTATTTTAATGGGGATTGGGGATTGGGGATTGGGGATTGGGGATTGGGGATT